>PJEN01002065.1:0-219449 GCA_004024605.1 Pteronura brasiliensis
CCACAGCAGGCTGCCCCCGAGGGGAGGAGGTCCCCGCCCCACCCAGCAGCAGAGCTCGGAGGAGCCCTCACTGGCTTTGGGGGCAGAAGGCAGTGGCAGTGAGGCATTAAAGGGGGCAGTCTGGCCCCCCAACTCACCCTCCTCTCTCTGAGCTGCACCCCTGTCGGGGTCACAGCCTCATGCTCCCCAAGATCCTGCCGATTCTCTCCCCCACCTGGCTCTCTGCCAGCCTCACCTGAACCCACACCTTGCTGCTCCCTCTGGCTGCGATAGCCCTGACCTCTCCAGCTCCGTCTTGTCCCCTACCATCCCCTGCGTGTCTGTAGGACAGGGTGTTCATCCTCCCCACACCCCACCCAGAACCCTCTCTACTCGCGGCTCCATCCAGCCCCCACAGCACCTACGACTGTGGTCCACAGGCCAGGGGCGCTGGAGGCCGGCTTCACGCTTCTCCAGTCCCTGCAGAGGCAGGACTCCCCAGGAAGGTCCGAAAGGTAGGCTCGTGGGAATGAGCAGGGCTCCTAGAATTTCAAAAGGAAACCTCTTCTCTCCGAACAGGGAACTCTCTCCAGTGAGCGGACGAGGAGGGCGAGGCCCTGAAGGGCTGCAGAGGGCGGTCAGCGTGGCCGTCTGCCCCGAGGGGCCCCCTCCACAGCACATCCAGACTCCGTGAGACCCCACAGCCCCTCAGGAATAAAGAGTAATATGTGCACACGTTGTTAAGCACCTCGCACACAGAACTGTGTTTTATTCACGCAACTCCAAGTAGGGCTCCACTATCTGTTAAGTTAGAGGGGACGTGGGTTTCTTTCTTTCTTTCTTTTTTAAGGAAACAAAAATTATTGAGTCTGAGAAAGAAGAGCTTCTTGAGATTCTTCCTCTTTTTGAACAGGATAGGGTTTCAAGAAGCTTCTGAGAATTCTGTCCATGATGAGCCCGAATCAGCCCCCCACACCGCCCTCCCGTGGCAGCACCTTGCAGACCGCACACGCACGTGCACGAGACACACGCGTGAGGTCCATGCATCACAACGCATACCGCACACGGAAACACGGGCTGGGTCTCGGGGGTGTGGAAGGTGACCCACGGCAGTGTGGAGGGGGCCAGAGCTGCTCTTGCAGCAAGCGCCCTTACGCAAGCCCCTCTGACTGTGGGTGGTTATCCCTCTGCTGGACTCCTTGAGGTGAGGCTGGGAAGAGCCATTTGGGGCAAATGTGATCACCTCCTTTCCCTAGAAAGGCAGGTCTGTGGAGGCCACGAGTCATGTCTGAGAACAGGCCCAGGGAGAGAACTGCTCTCCCGAGTTACAGCTTTAGCGATGGATTGGTATTTGTTCTAGAACACAGATGGAAAGTGACTTCAATGGAACTGTCTCATTTGGGACTGCTGCTGCACGTGCTTCTCAAGAGAAACCAAAGTCCTCTCTCCTCTTTGATGTCCTCAAGACAGCGGTAGCATGGAGGCCCGGGAGAGGGGGACCACAGAGTTGAGGCTTTCATAATCCTGGGAGGCACGCTGAGGAACCGGAGTCAGAGAGAGAACGCTCAGCTGCCTCGTAGCCCGGCCAGCGGCAGAGCCGGGCGACTCCTGAGCCTTTCCCTCTCTGCACCAACCACCTTTCTGCCCCCGAAAAGTAAACAGATATCTCAGTGGGGGTTTTTTGGTTTGTTTTGTTCATATAGTTTTAATTTTTCTGTTTTGTGCTTGAATCTCATGAAACATTCTTAGATTTCTTTGTGATTTATACGCCATTTCCACACTGAAATGCCAGTGCACACCCTCAGCACAGTGCGTGGGAGGGAAGCGTCCCTTCCACGTGTCTCCACTCAGAGGTGCTGGGAGCTTTCTCATTGCACCTGGTCACGTGAACCCTGGTGGAGCCTCTCCCCAGAGGGATCTCCCTGCCTGGTGTGCTGAAGGCATCCTTGGTCCCAAGCAGGACCTCACAGTGTTTGTCCCCAGGGGAGCTTTGACAAAACAAAACATAAAAACATCATTTACCAGCCCCACCCCCTACTCCTCTCCCTCATTCTCATGGGATTCCTGATTACAGTGATTTTCAAAAGCTGAAATTTTAGTGATTTAACAGTTTGAGCCCATCAGAACAGAACGTTTCCTCTCAGTGACAGCATCGAAACCCCCCAAGTCAGACACTGGCTCCCAATGTCCCTGAGAACCATATAGTGTCCAAGCACGTGTCTAAGTGCCATAGGGGAGGACAGTGAACTTTCGGGAGCTTAAAATGCAGCTGAGAACTAAATGTGTGAACAAAAACATAAATACCAGTATTACCAGCAAAAATCAAACGAGGAGTTGGTGAAAGGACACGTCCCTGCACTGGAGGCGAGCCTCCCTCTGAGTCCAGAGTCAAGTCAGGCAAGCGCTTCACAGACAAGATGGTGCCTCTGAAGGTAAGAAGCCCGGGGAGGGCGGGGCACGGCCACTCTGGGCACGGTGACCCCCTGGTACATGTTATGGGTTGGAAAAAGTTTTGAAATACTGCTTTATCCTGTGATTTCAATTTTGGAAATTTATTGAGGCATGCCTTGTGGCCAAGCGTGGCCATTTTTGGTGACTCTTCCATTTCAGCCTTGGGAGAAGTGTGTGTCCTGCAGATGTCCGGTGCAGTTTCCTACTAAGTCATTGTATGGTTTGAATTTTCTCCTTACTGATTAATCTGCATCGATCGGGTCTGTCAGTGTCTATGGGGGGTGCATTGAAGTCCCCCACTCTGACCTTTAAGGACTTAGTCTTTGGTAGTTCTGTCAGTTTTGCTTTATAGATTTCAAAGACTAAATTATTATATATATTGGGTGACATGTTTCTCTTTATCTGTGTATTTCTTCTTGCCTACAAATCTCCTCTGTTTGATATTAACATGAATACACTAATTTTCTTCCGGTTAATGCTTGCATGGCATGACGTCTTCCAACCTGAAACCTCCAAATTTTCTGTGCATTGTATTTCATGTATATCTCTTTAAGCACTATATAGAGGATGCATTTTTTTTAAATTCCAACTATCTTTTTGCTTGTTAATTATTTAATCCATGTACATTAAATGTGACTAATGATACAGCTGGGTTTATATCTACTACCTTCCTATTTGTGTTCTATTTGACTCACATGCAGGAATTTTCTCCTTCATTACCTTATTTGAGTTAATGAAGTTTTCTTTTTCATTCTATTTTTTCCCTTATTGCATTGTTAACTATATATTTTTAAAATATCACTTCAACAGCTTTGTTAGAAATTATAATATGCATCCTAGACATAGTATAATTGAAAATAAATTAGCACTTTTACAACTTCCTAGGAAATACAAGGACAGGAAAACCTTTAACCCCATTTACTAACCATCTTTTGTATTTGTTTCATTATGAATCCATTATGAATTTCATTATGAAATACCACAGACATTGTAGTTACAGTTTTATACAGATTTATACTTACCCTTTCTCATACTCTTTATGCTGTGGTGGATTTTTAATGCTTCCAACTAACAGGATATTCCTATGACTAGAGAATTCCTTTTAGCAATTTAGTGTGAGTCTGCTGGGTATATTACCAGGCCTTTATTTTTCTTAAAATAGCTTTATCTTCATTTTTGAGGAATATTTTTTACTAAATATAGAATTCTGGGTTCACAGCTATTGTCTTTCAGTGTTTCCATTGTCTTATGCCTTCCATAGTTTCTACTGAGAAGTCTGCTGTCTCCATCCACGTTCTTGATGCTCCTTTTCTCTTCTGGCATTTTAAAGAATTTCTGTCTACTGACTTCAGATTTACAATGACTTTGTCAGGGTGAATTCCATTTCATTTGTTATGTCTGGGGTTTAGAGTGATATTTGAATCTATGGCTTTGTTTCTTTTGTAAGTTTTGCAAAATTCTAGTCTATTTTTTTCCAGTGATTCTAAGTTATTTCTTTCTCCTTCTCCAATTCTACATGTTGAATCTTTTTACTGTGTTTCATATATTTCCTATAATTCTTTTTATTTTCCATTCTTTGTTTTCTTTTATCCAGATATATTCTACTGACCTACTTCCAGATAACTTACTCTCTTCAGCTGTGGCTAATCATCTACTTTTCACTAAATTTCAACCACTGTGTTTTTAATCCTAGAATTCCCATTTGATTCTGTTTTATGGGTTCCAGTTCTCTGTGAAGCTTGCCATCTTGTCTATTTTACTGAATTATATCAGTCATAGTTATTTTTTATCTGTATTCAGTAACTCAACAGTAACTTTAACCCAGTAATTCAACTTCAACAATACTGAAATTGTTATCTAGGAGTCTATTTCTGTTGCCTGGACTCTTGGTATGATTGGTGCTTTCTGACTGAAGGCTGGACATTGTGTTGTGAGACACTGCAAAGACTCAGGAGGGCCTTCAGTTCTGGCATCTAGTTAGAATATGACACGATCATCTTGAGTTGTTTTAACACTAGGTTTCAGTCTTCATAAGATATGGTCTATTTCCAGTTTCTCTTATTTATTTCTACAAGAGTTCTGATTTGAATCAGAATTTACAGGGCCTTGAATTTTATTTTTATTTTATTTTTATACTACAAAACTGCTTTTAAATACTCTCCTTAGCCACTTAACCTCTTGGCCACCACTTACTACTCACCTCATCTCTGCATGCGCAGCTGAGGACTTAAAGAATCCTTTAGAGGGGCAAACGGATCAGATGTGTAGACTCACTACACTTCACATGCCTTCTCTCTGACCCACGTCCTGGATGCTTCAGAAGCCTTGAGCTCATATTTTGTATTCCTAGCCCTGGGGAATTCCCAAAAGCTGTGTAGAGCCTGATTTCTGCTCTGCTTCTCAGCCTCTCTGTGACTGTGTAAGAATTAGCAAATGCCTCATGGGGAAGATGGGCTTATAACATTTCTAAAAAGATTTTATTTAATTATTATTTAAGAAAGAGAGAGTACAAATGGGGTGATGGGGAAGAGGGGGAAGCAAGCTCTCCATTGAGCAGAAAGCCCGATGCGGGGCTCGATCCCAGGACCCTGAGATGATGACCTGAGCTGAAGGCAGAGGCTTAACTGACTGAGCCACCCAGGTGCCCCGGGGAAGATAGGCTTAGAATACAAAACTCACATCAGTGAATTGTCCTTCTCTCTGGAATCTTGACCCTTCAAGTTCTTAGTATGTTTCTGATGTACACACTTGTATTTTAAACAGGCTTCCCCATTGTTTTGGTGGGATACCAGGTCCACCGTCAACAGCTCACCTCCTCCAGAGGTGGACCTCTGAGAAACACTGACTGTCCTGGGCAGTAAAGAGAGAAAATGGAAGAAAAGGTATTATGGGTAAAGATTTACAAGACTTATTTATTTTTATATTTAGAAAAACAGCACAAAACAGTACTCCCTCTTGTAACTTGTGGTCTTTCTGATCTGAAAATAGTGCTGCTGGCTATCATGAGGAAGCACTTTGAGTACCTTCCCAGAGGTGGGGGGTGGACATTCTCTTGAATCATTCACCGTCCCCCATTCATCACAGACCAGTCTACCCAAGAATCCCCCACCCACCCGCCAGACTTGGCATCATGCCTCCTGGGCCTTCAGGTTGTATAATTATCAGACTCCCAGCTAGATGTGTTTCAGTGCCTGCTCAGTATATGTCTCAAAGAAAGAAGGAAAGGCAGACTCCTGCTTTGCTACTGTGTGCCAACCTAAAGATGTGGAGAAAATTAAAAGAGAGGAACAAAAAAATGAAAAAGACAGTAAAGAATCTAATTTGTCATGCAGGAAATTTGTTGTTAACCAGCGGCATCCCCTTAGAAGTGTGGAAAGAACCCTAAGGAGGCAGGTGAGGACTTTTGTCTCTTCTGGTACAAATATAAGTGGTTCCCCAGGTACGTCTGACCAAAATGCAATCTCAAGGAATTTTACCCTTATTTAGGTATCTATTTTGAATAGCATGGGAATGGATTATAAATAAGGACAAAACAATTTGATTGAGAAACCCAAACTACAGAATGAACAATGTTAGTTTACCAATAGGTAACCCAAACTGTCAACCTGGAAGAGAAATTCCAGATCATGGGCAGGTGCGACTATCTGTGATGGTGGTGCTGAATTGCAATCCCTCCTCCCTGGTTGAGCTCCCAGCCAGAAACCCTTCCAGGCACACGGTCCGGCTCCATGAGTTCACCGAGCAGCTTCCTTCTGCACAGCACCTTGCGTCTCACCCTGGTCCTGAGTCTTCTCCTTCGGTTCTTCCGTCCCATCTTGGGGTTCTGCTCCTGGAGCACATGCCCTCACCATGGCCCATATTGGCGCAATGTCCAGAGAACCCTCAGTTCGTCTGTCAGGAACGAATGAACATGTTAAACCACGTAGAGTTCGGGGTACGGCTGATGGCCGCTTCTGCTGTATTGGTTTGTGGTGGGTAGTGTCCAGATTCACGCAGTGCGGGGCTGTGGCCAGCCAGACACTGAGGTGTGACACCCTGCAGACAGGTTGGAATGGCTGCAGAAGACTTGGAGCCCCTGTGCTCCTGGGACACACTCTGCAAAGGCAGTTCCCTTTGGGGTTGCTCTGCTGCACTCCTCTCCAGCCCCAAGTGCAGCGAAGGCCTACCCTCCCTGCAGGTGCCAGGAGGCAGCTGCTGACTCTGTGTGTCGGACTGGTTCCTCCAAACGAGGCTCCTGCATGAGCAGCACCCACTATCCTGGGGTTCCCATCAGAAGCAGAAGCATGGGAGCCTCGGTCTGAATTATCCCGGGTGATCCTGGCCGCTGCCTTGGGCTCTTACACTTCCAACACATAAACCAAGACTAAATGCCACAGACGGTCCGGGCACGAACTTGTGTCCGAGATCCCCCGCTGTTCTCTCTGGTTTGGAGAGGGTGTCAGCTGCCCAGGTCAAGGCTGGGCTTCGATGGACATATTCCAATCCTGCATCTTCTGAGAACCACACATCAGAGGCCAGGAGTCCACGGTGTCCTCTGGGCCTGCAACGGTGTTGGTGAGAGACTTAAGACTTGGGATGAGCAGAGGGGACACTTAGGAAGGAAGTAGCTGCGGTGGTCACTGGTCACTTGCAGAGCCCAGACGCTGCCCAGGTGCGTGGTCTCCCAGCCTCTTGACTCAACACCCTGCAGCACACCTCACTGGGTCACACAAGCACCTGCTTGGCAGATGGACCCATTCTTCCGGAAGGTGCTGTTGCTGTGCCCAGGTGTCCCCTGGGGCGCCACACCCTGGCTTTTGTACAGGAGAGTGATGGGGTGCAGGGGCCCACCCTGTATCCTCGGCCTGGCAGCTCTGTGACCCCAGGGACAGGGCCCCACCCACAAGTGACTGAGCTAACGCTTCCCAGCCTATGGTGGCCATGAGCCCCACAGGTGTCGCTTGGGTCAGCGTCCCAGGACTTCACTGTCAGCACCGGGCAGCAGCATTGCTTTGATTCCAAACGTGAGCCTGCCCGCCTCTGGAGCGTTTTCTAGAAGCAGTGCTGAGGGACGGGTCTGCTCTCGGTGGCGAATAAAGCACGGAGGTCGACCAGTCCCACTGCATGGCCTCCTTGGAAAACAACCCGGAGGCCTTTCCCTCGTGGAAAAGGTCGTTTCTGCTCCTGGTGGTCCTTGCTCTCAGTCCACCTTGGAGAAGGAAGCAGCCCCAGGCAGCCCCCCACTGTCCAGCTGCACAGGGAGCACACGCACACACCGGGACGCCGGACACGCACGTGTGAGTGCATGCGGAGGCGGCCCGTCCCCACGGCCCATCCCGGCGCACTTGGGGACGTGAGCCTGAGCGGCTCGCACGGAAATCCACCAGGTCCCCGCGATGGCCCGTCTCAGACCTGCCCACTCAGTTGTCCCCTCCGTGAGGCCAGCACTTGAACACTGTGTGGCCAACACGCCGTGCCACGCTCGCCGACATGCCCAGCTCACCCGGACACCGAGCGCAAGAGCGAGTTCAGCAACCGCTTTCTGTAAAGTAGCACAGAAGACGCTCGAGGCTTTGCAGGTTCCACAGCTGCTCCTGCAAAGTCAACGCCGCAGCCGTCACGGCCAGAGACAGTTCACAAACGGGGGACTGTCCGGCAGCGCCGTCTTTCAGAATAAAGTCGGGCTCGGCCCCCAGGCGCAGCTGTCCTGCTTGGAGCCGCGCCGTCCAACAGAAGATCGGGACAAAGGACACCCTCTCTGCAGACACTCCCCGGGGCAGGGACCACCGGCCCCGTCGGCCCGGCGCCCGTGAGTCACCCGCGTGAGTGAACAATAACTTTATGTTTCACTTAAGTCACATTAGTTTAACAGTGAATGACCGACGTGGCCGGCGGCTCCCAGACGGCGTGGCCGCCCAAAAGAGACTCCTAGGACTCACTCACAGTGTCCCTGGGTGCTGGGGCCACTGTCCCCGCGCCCCTGTGTCCGTCGTGACTCCCTAAGGCCGGAGACGGTTCGCCACTCGCGACAGCCACAGCAGCTGCACGGTTCACGGGAGGAGCCCAGAACGCCACGCGGGTGTGCAAGACCCAGACCCTTCTAATTTACCTGTTGTTCTCCCGTAAGAAACTGTCTTCCCAGCCACCTTCCTACTGGTGTTGGACCCAAAGTCTGCATCCATGGCCCGGCCGTGGACCCATAGAATCAGCCAGCGCTCGCCTGACTGTGGTCACCCCAGAGCAAACAGGGCCTGGAGGCGTGGGGAGGCGCTGGGGGGCAGGCTGGGACTGAGGGACCAGGGGCGGCACCCGGGGCTCGGCTCCGTCCTGGACCTCACTCTCTGTCCTGCGCTGCCTCTCCGTGGTTCGTCTAAGAATGACAGCCGCCCTGCCCTTCCGTAGTTCAGGAGTCAGCCCAGCTGAGAACGGCCACGTGGCGGACCCTGCTGGCTGGGGACTCGTCCTGGACAGGCATCCTCCACTGCAAGGGACACATGTCCTCACCCCACACCGCCCGCCTCCATGATGGGGTCAGACCACAGAGACGTCTGCCCCGGGAGCGGGCCCAGAGGAGCCGGCTTGTAGGTGGACACAGCCTGGACGGCACAGCCCCAAGTCTCGCCCCAGAGGCTGAGCGGCAGGGACCCTGGGCAGAGCTAACGGGAGAGTGTCTCAGGGGACCCTGCCTGCCCTCAGTGTGCGTGTGACTACACATAGGGCCGGTACCCTGTCTAGGCCTTGAGCTCATCGTCTGCAAACTGGGCGGATGGCCGTTGGCCTGTGACGGGGGCACAGGGAAGGGGCTCAACACCCAGAATCACGGCCATTCATGATTCTGGACCGGACACAGTCGCGATGCACAGTGTCAAACCTCTAGTGACGTTCTGCATCCTCCTCCTCGTCTCCGAAAGGCTGTCAGCTGGGAAGGGCCTCGGAGAGCCCTGCACGAGGCCAGCCCACCCCTGGCTGGCCCAGGGTGGAGTGTGGGGACGGCCACTCTGGCCAGCTGCTGGGCGTGCACCCCGCCCGGGTCTCCCTCCATTGCGTCCCAGAGGACATCGCAGAGCCGGACGCTGACCACAAATCCGTGGGGAGTCTAGGGGACAGACCCCTCCCGTAACCGCTATCTGCCAGTTTCCCTGCTTCCATGGGAAGTTGCTTTCTCCACATCCCGCACCGACCCCAGCCAGACGGCTCCTCCCCCGAGAGGCTGCACCGTCCCTGCTCCCTTCCCTTCTTTCCAGTCTCTCCACCGCACGTGGGGACAGGCGAGGGGAGGGCTGCACACTACCAGTCCCTGACAGACGAGCTGCTCTCTCTGGAATCGGGGACCCATCCTGGAGGCAGCTCACAGGTCATCTCGCTGAGTGGCCAGGTTGATGTGGGGGCTGACCCATGGTGTGGCCCTCTGTCGCTGGCACCCAGCCACCCACCATCCTGTGGGACTTTCTGCTGGGACCAAACTGAACTGCCCTCCCGTCCTCTAAGAGGTGTGTGACCTAAGGGGGCTGGTCACCGGAGAGGTGATACGTCCCCTCAGGCTCTGCTGGTGGACGCACCTGCACCAGGGGCGTGGCTTCGGGTCTCAGTTGGTCACACATGGCGCCCCTGCTTGTCCGGATCCCAGCTGCCCCGCCAGCTCCAGCTGAAATATCCTCCAGAGCTCTACTTCCATACCTACGCACGCCAGCCGGGACTAGCAAAAAGCCAGGCCTGCATTAACTTGGGCTGACCTGTTCTTAGTCCTGTGTTGACATCCAGGTGCTACAGAAACGTCTACTTTTGGGGAAAGCAGGCATCTCATCAACACAAAAGCAACCCGGAGTGATGGACCGCGCTCTGCATGGCGTTCAGTAGAGACGCGTGGGGTCCTGCAAGGGGGGCTGGGGGCACGGGGCGTGTCACGGGGGGCTGGGGGTCCTGGGCATGTCACGGGGGGCTGGATGCATGGGGCGTGTCACAGGGGGCTGGGGGCATGGGGTGTCCCATTGGGGGCTGGGGGCATGGGGTATCCCTCGGTGGAAGAGCATGGGGTTTCCCACAGGGGGGTTGGGAGCATGGGGTGTCCCATCTGTGGGAAGTGTCCTCATGACAAGATCGCAGGCCTGGGCAGACTGTCAGCAGGGGGCTCAGCGGTCAGCAGGGGGTGGGCCGCCATCCACCTCATCCAGCCTCAGGTTCTGACCTGAAGAACAGAGTCCTGTCTATACCAGGTGACCACCACCTCCCGGGTGCACCTGCCAGAGCACATCTAGGGCTGCTTCCAGAGTGGCTGCCCGGAGCTGAAAGGACCCGGGAATGCTTTAGGATGTGTGGGAACAAGAGGACACAAGGACTCAAGGTCATGGCCGTGCAGAAGCAGGGGAAGGGCTTGTGCTATTTGGTCTGGACCAAGACCACACGGGACACAGCGCTGGGTTCAAGTGTCTTCATAGCTGACAGTGGGGTTGAGCTTGACTTGCTGGCCCAAGGGGTCCCACAGACACGGGCACAGACACCCCAGGCCGCTGGAGACAAGGTCTTCCCTAGGACAGCCTCTGAGCCCCACTGCACTCGGGGGGAGGGGAGACCCGTGCGTCCTCTACTCCTTCCCTGGCCCCTCCCTGGGGAATATGGAAAGTGGAGTCACCCCCCTGCACTGCTCAGTCACCAGTGGAGGACTCTGGCCCTGAAATATGCCAGTGAGTGGCATATTTCGGGGTGGGCCCTTCCTCCTGAGGGGGAAGGGTCCTGGGGACGGCTGGGCCAGGCTCCACGGCCGCCCTCCCACCTCCTCCCCGCCCGTGGGCCTGGTCCAGCTGTCCCCAGGACCCTGTTCCACTTTGTGTCATGGGCTGTGCCCACAGGCTCCTTATTACACCTGTTCCCCACACGCCGGCCCCGCACGCCTGCAGTGGGACTGGGGTTCCTCCCGGGGCCTGGGTCTTCGTCATCTTTGCTCCCCATCAAGCCCAGTACAGGAGCTGGGATTTGCGTTTGGGTATTTCTCTGGTCTTTGGATAAGTTTTTCAGTGTCTGCAAACCTCAGTTTAATTTTTCTCATCTGTAAACTAAGAATCCATTATGATCAGAATAGGTATTTGTTGCTTTGCTGGTTTCAGGTGCCCGGGGTGTGGCTCCGTGCCAGTCACTGGGGACAGGCACTCACTGAGCACTCCTTCGGGCACACTCGGCGTCCCCCCGTCTCAGCGAAGGCGAATCACGGTGCCTGGGGGCAGTGATGAGAAGTTCTCCACTGCTCCTTGGGCCTCCTGGATGGGGCACCATCCCGGATGCTCGGGCTCTGCCAGGGGCCACGCCACAGAGACCAGCACGTCCCTGTCCCTTGAGGGACAGAAGGAGCGACGGCAGCAGAGCCCGGCTTCTGAACCAAGAGGCCTGTTTCATGGTCTTGTCTCCTTCCCGCGTTGGTGTCCCCAGATGCCCAGGTGTCTTGCCCGGGGACCCGCGTGGGCTTCCATGAGCCCCAAGCTGTAAACACCGGGAAACGCTTTAAATGGACAAATTGAGTTCTACCAACAACATGTCTTTCTGGTCCCGCGACGGCTGACTAGTGCACTGACTAAGCTCCGCAATCCTTGGTCTATTTTTAGACCCTGGTTGACGCCTTCCCGTTGGGTCTGATTCAACCCAACATGTGCCGCCGCACGGCTGAGAGTGAACCCTTGCCCGGCCCGGCTCCACGTCCGCCGGGGCCTGACTACAGCAGGAACAGGGCTGAGTCCGTGGTGTTCGCGGAGCCGGTGAGAGGACAACGGAAGCCTCTAAGGAAGGAGGCGTGGAAACCAGACCTGAAGACATCAGACACGATGGCTTGTTCACTCGCCAAATTGCACCTGCTCCCCAGCTGTGGCTGGAAGGGCAGTCCCGGTGGCGGGA
This sequence comes from Pteronura brasiliensis, assembly GCA_004024605.1. NCBI lineage: Eukaryota > Metazoa > Chordata > Mammalia > Carnivora > Mustelidae > Pteronura > Pteronura brasiliensis. The sequence continues at coordinate 12,289 of PJEN01002065.1, forward strand.
ACCTCGTGAACCAGGGTCGGAACTGGGTGATAGGGACCAGGGCAGCCAGCAGACCATGCCACGTGACACCTGACCATGGCGGGACGTGGGCATTTGCCGCCCATGGCTTATGACTGGCAAGTCCAGAAGGTCTGGGCCGGGCTGACAGGGAGATCCCGTAATGCCCAATTATTCCAACGGAGCCCCAGGGCTCCCGTGGCTTCCAGCTCCCGGAAAAGGCACAGACACCGTGGAGAGGAGGCGGGAGAAGCCTCAGCCGCAGGCCGGTCAGGACATGCCCCCCAAAGGGAGCATCTCACCAAGACCGGCCATGGGAAGAGGCAGCGGGCCCTGGCAGTGCAGCAGGCTGGTGGGCGTCCCGACGTGGGGACCAGGATGGAGACGCACTACTCAGAGGGCAGACAGCGATGGCCCTGAGCCGCCCTCAAGCACCACTGACCCCAAACTGCCCCACGAAGGCCAGGGCAAGGCAGGGACGCCGAGCAGCCCCTAGAAGGCCACGCCCACCACTTGGACCCTGGGATGCGACCTCTGTTGCGAGCTTTCCTGCTCTCCCCCTGGGGCCAGGTGCCCCCGGACGAAGGGCAGCTCCCCCATAGCCTCGGAACCTGGAGCGGACCCCCATGCAGTGGCGGGCAGGGGGGCGACAGAGGTGGGGGTGGCGGGCTGAAGCACAGCTGGAGCACAGAGGGCACGGAGACCACGGAGCCGCTACCGCAGGAGGAGCAGGGGGGAGCAGCCAACCCCGGGGGCACGTGAGCACCGCTGGGGGGTAAGGACACGGCGCCATCAACACCCTGGCCTCATCCCCCACACCCCTGCCACCCCCACCCTCCCACCCTTCACCCGCCCTCTGCAGGGACCTGGGACTGCCACTGGCCAAACCAGATGGGAAGCCGCGGGGACAGGAGTGGTTTCACGGGTCCCTGAAAGGCAGTGTGTCTGCAGCCGGGGCTGCGAGCAGGGAGGGCGGCGGGTCTGTGGGGCCAAAGGGAAAGTACCGGCAGTCATGTCATCGGCATTCATTCTGTCCTTTGAAGAGCCGCATGTCCTCTGTCAGTGTCCTGGGGCAGCCCCGACAAAGCCCAGACCGGTGGTTGACAAGAGAAACATATCCTCTCATGGTCCTGGAGACCAGGAGCTTGAAATCAGGGGGCTACAGAGCCACGCCGCCCCCACAGGCTCTGGGGGAGGAACCTTCCCTGCCTTCTCCAGCTTCCCCGCTGGTGGGGACACCTCCTTCCTCAGGAGGACACCCACCCTGACAATCCAGACTGATCTCCCCTCAGGAACCTTAATTACACCTGCAGATCTTATTTCCAGATAAGGGGGCAGAGGACGCAGTAATTTCCTGGGGACGCGTCTTCAGGGTCCAGCATTCCACCTGCACAGTCCCCACCATGCAGGACACACAGATCCCCAGGGCACGTCCGTGTGGTCCTGCCCCCAGCCACGGTGTCCTGCTGCAAGCAGGGGATGCCTCCTCTGACCTCCCGGCATCCGGGGAGGAGCCCACGGGAGGGGACGCTGTCGTCCACCAGGAGAACCGGCCTGCGTGGCAGCAGGAAGCCAGCAGCTGGCATGGGAGGGGCAGGAGCACATGGACAGGGGCAGGGACCAGCGCGTGCTCCCTGGCAGCCGGAAGAGATGGGGCAGCCACATGGCCTCAGGTGCTCCCCACGGCGGCAAGAGCACCACCACTCAGACCCCGCCGGGAACGGCCACCAGCTCTCCGTGTGTGTGGATCGGCCTCTGCTGTTGGGACGACACGCGGATGAGCCGGCTGGTGGGCCTCGGCCTGGACACAGGCTCAGCAATGAGCAGGCCCCGCCGGGCTTCAGGAGGCCGCTCCTCCCCCGCCCCGCGCCCTCCCTGTGCCCTGGCCCGGGCCTCCACAGCACGTGTGCACCTCTGTGCACTCCTGCCCGCGGGGCTCACCTGAGGTTAAGCCTGGGCACGGGCTCCCGAGTGGGTGCCCAGGCAGCCGCCCCTCTGCGGGGCCGACCTCCTTCCCCTGGCTGACGCTAGTTGACCCGCGTCTATAACCTGCCGAGTAACGACCTCATCACCGAGATGTGAAGAATGAATCGTTCAGGGACACGTGGATGCTGGCACAAAAGGCCACCCACGGGGCCCGAGATGTGACACAAGGGCACGCAGATGAGCGGGCCCGGGTGATAGCGCACCGGCCCCGGGAGGCTGTGAGGCTGGGCGCGACATCCTCTCGGACCCGAGGCGAGCTTTCTCTGCCCTCTTCAGAGGAAATTAATAAAAACAGTTGCAGATTATTATGAAAAAATATATATTAGCTCCTGGAGTGAGAACTTAAAGTCAGTTCCTAGTGGGATGACGCGGCCCATGAAGAGGGAGCGGCCCCGCGTTGATACGCCGTAGGCGAGGACAGCGGGGCGGGGGGTCCCCGAGGACCTTCAGCAGACGTCCCACGCGGGGAACCAAGCGGCCAGCCCCGCTGCTTCACCCGGGGAGACTGCATCGGCGTTAGGCTGAGACGGCACCTTTTAATTCCATAAAGACTAAAACACACAAACACTGCCCTCCGGGAGACAGAATGTCAGTCTACAGTCACCCACACGGTGGGGACCCGCACTGTGGGAACGACAACCAGCAGGTCTGGGCTCCCCTCTGAGAACGCCCAAGAGCCAGCCAGCGCCACGCCACTGTGCCCTCTGCTCGTCTAGTGGATGCCAACACCGGCCACAGGCCACGGGCTGCGGACCACCCGGGCCTCAGCCCGCACCAGCCCACGGCCCTTCTTCCAGGTTGAGCCCCAGGAACATATAAGATACACAAGTCGGTTGAGGCTCAGAGCAGGACCCGTACGCCGAGGGAAAGAAATGAAGACAGCTTCTCACTCCGGCCGCCCAGCCTGCAAGAGGTCTGCCGCCAGCAAAGGGAGCACCCGTCCTGGGAGCCCGTGGGAGCACGAGGGGTGTGGCACATGCACGGATTCACAGAGACCTCACTCGGACACCCTCCTCCCGGCGCGCAGCTCTGTCCGCAGAGCTCTTGGCTGCAGACTCGGGCCAGCAGGCCCAGCCACCAGATTCCATAGCCCTCCAAGGACGCCATCGGGAGGTCCGAGCTCGGTGGCCCCAGGCTGTGGAATCTGTTTTCCCAGCAGCCACGGGAGGAGGCCCCGCCTTCCTCCCCCGCCTTCCTCCCCACAAGCAGCCCCCAGCGTGCAAGCGGCCGCAGCGCCGCCACGGGGTAACTCCGCATCTGTTCCGTTCATGTTCAAAAACGAGTCACGCGCTAGCTTAACAAATTATCTGCAACACCCCCCAGATCCGAACTCCCCTGTTCTCCCAACAGTGCAATGAAGGACCGACCTAAAATAGTGATCTCTGAACTTCTTACAATGACAGCTGGGATGTTAAAATCCAGGCACGAATCCCAACAAGCACGTGCATTTAGTTACAAAGTATAAGTAAGTGTTACAATATTATGCATGTTACAGAACAAAGAGGACATTCTAGAAGGACAGCGTAAGGATGAGGCAAATTATTTGAAAACAATTTTAAATGTATCAACTCTTGTTTGACTAAAATATGGTAAAGTCGGTTTGAGCGAGTGCCCGGCTTGCATTAGGAAACACTGGGTTTGAGGCTTTGTGGCAGAAGCACTTGGGATGTTGGTTGGTTTTTCTATCACGACCGAGAGAAGACTCCTCGAGGGACACACAGGTCAAGCTGGGGGGCGCACCACGGTATTTCTAAACCGTATGCACATGATCACGCCCACCGACCCACGCGGCCAGTGAATTTCTACCCTCGGTCAGTCAGGCGCTGCTCCCAGGTCGTTAGAAGGTGCTGAACTTTAACGATTCTTATTAGTAAGCCCAATCTACAAACACCCTTTGTTTGAGATATTTTAAAACAAGTTTAAAAACTATGTTTCCGAGTTTTTTTAAGTGTTAAGTTAAACTTTAAAAAAAAAAAAAAAAGAAAAAGAAAGACATTCTTCCCAGCAAACGCCCCAGACAACCTCACTTCCTCCCCCTGGCCAAGTGCGCTCGCCTCTCCTCTGAGAAGCAGCTGCTTCCGGAACGGGTCAAACATCCTTCGCGAGGTTCTGCCCCACAGGGGCTGGGGTTTAAAACTGCAGAAAATGGGAGCTCCGGAGTGCAGGACCGCAGGCTGGTCCCCTTGGACATGACCCACCGCCAGCATCAATGACCCACGGAGCTGCTCGCCCAAGACACCCGCCAGCTGCGGGCCACGGAACGTTCAGGATCACTGGCCGACTCCAGATGGGATGCACCGAGACTCCCGGACGGCTTCCATGCAGGACACAGGGCGCAGCAGGGCCTGGAAATGACTCAGACAGTGGAGTTTCTAGAGAGAAACTATGACAAACGTGTTCGAGGACCTTGACAACAAGGAGGCCAACGTCTGTGAGGACAGCAGGTGGGAACGCGAGGAACGTGACCCACGCCGCCAAGGATGACACATCTGCCCGCGTGCATCTGCACAGCAAGCAGTACCGGGAATGGCCCAGACGGAAGCAGAGGAAGCTGGGGCAGGGCCAGGGTGCGGGGCCTGCGCCCGCGGGTGACTGCAAGCCCAGGGAGTGTGAGGCATGACGACATCCAGGGAAGTCACAGGCATGGAGGCTGAAGGGCACCAGAGAACCGGGAAGCCACGGGGGAGAAAGACAGAGGACACGGCCAGGGGCAGGGTGCAGAGTCCCCCACGCAGAGTCAGTCCCGCAAACAGCCACAACAGAAAAGGGGACCCTGTGCGCGAGGGGACAGGGGTTCAGATCCTTCCCCTCCCTTCCCCAGCGCCGGCCCACGTTCACCAGGATCCTCCAGCGCCCCCGGGGGGACCACACACTGCCACCCGCATCCTTCTGTGGCTGAAGTGTTCACACTGTAAAGCGTTTGCATCTTGTCTTCTTCGCAGCACGCCCTCCCTGGACCATCTCCAGGACACCCCAGGCATCCGCACGGCTCTGGGGACCACCTGGCTGGGGGAGGTGAGGGCCCTCAGCTCTCTTTCTGGGCCCTTCCAGGTGTTGCCTGTGGCAGCCTCGGTCACCAGGGTCCCTGTGGCTGGAGCACAGCACACACCCCTTCTGGAATCACCCTGTCATCTGGTGTGCAGCATGTCTGGATTGGAGAGGGGACGGCTCAGGACTCCTGGGCCCAGGGGTCTGATGCATGTGGCACCCCCACCAGCCTGCAGCCCTGGCCCCAGGAGGCTGGGGCCCTTCTCCCAGCTGCACCCTTCCCAGCCTGTGCACCTAAGGGAAGGGACCAGACCCTCTGCAGCAAGGAGGGGTGGGAAGCCAGCTTTCCAGCCGGTAGGACACCCGCAGTGGGAGTGGAGGCTGAGACAAGCGAACCCTGCCTCTGCATCCCCAGTGATGTCCCCGTGGGCAGGGAACCCAGACCCTGCCAGTGACATAGCCCCAAGGCTTGGGACCAGGAGGGCGAGCAGCAGGGGTGGCCCACACTCCCTGGGGTAGACAGGAGGCTGCCGCGTTCTCTGATGGCCCTTGAGGGTGGTGGGGGAAGGCTACCAGTGGTCACGGTGAGCCCGCGAGAGACAAGACGGTCTGAGGCACTTGTCAGCAGCATGAATCTCAGCTCCAGACAAGCTGCTATGCAGAATTCCCTCGCTGCATTTTTATTAAAACCTTAAACCCAGAATAAAGGCAGAGAAACACAAATTTATCTCTCTTCTTGAAGAGACACCTGGCAACACGTCCACGGAACAATACCCATAATCACTTCGCCGAATTTCCATACCATTTGACTCAATTTTCTGGAAAGCGGAGGGATATTTTCGGAGCACAGAGATCTGTGTGTCATCTTCCCCTCCCTGCCTCCCACCCGGAGCCCCGCGGAGCCCAGGCGCCCCCCTCCTGACAGGCGGCCAGGGCGCGTCCAGAGGGGCGGGGGTCGGGGGGGACTGTGCTGGACCTGCTCCCTCCAACCCTGTGTCCCCACCAGGCCCCATGCGGCTCACAGCACAGCTGGACGGCCCCACAGGTCGGGGGGAGGGTGTCGGCTCCAGCCGCTGGCAGCCAGATTATGAGGCATGAAAAGCCCCTCAGGGCACCACACAGGGCACGTCTGTGACAACACGTGCAGGACACTTTCCCTCCCGCTGGGAGGCCATGACAGCCAAATGAGTGCAGGGCGAGAAGACCTGTGCACGCTGGTGGCCGCGGGTGGAGAAGACCTGTGCACGCTGGGGGCCGCGGGTGAGGCCAGGTGACGCTAGGTGCCCGCGACACACAGTCTTCCCGCCGCTGACCCAATGGGATCCTCGACCCCCAGGCCGCACGAGAGCCCCTGCTGCTCGGAGAGGGCGAGAAGGCTCAGAGGGGAGCCCCCAGCCTCAGCTGCAACCGGCCACAACGGCTCCCGGACAGTCTCTCCGGCCTTCACCCCGGGCTTCCCGTGCACCGAGCCGGCTGCAGGCGCAGGACGCGAGCTCGTGACGAGCCTGAGGGTCTGCAGAGAGTGGGCGGGACAACAGGCTGGAAACAGGCCCCGGAAAACATCGTATTGTGCCTCGACGCAGCTTGCGAGGTCTCACCTGAACCGCAAGCACGTTCCAGAGTGCGGGCAGTCGAGGCCCCGCGAGCCAAAGCGGCCACCAAAGGTCTTGTCCACCGTGCCCTTGGGAGGCAGCGACTCTGGCCTGCAAGGCTCAAGCTGCAGACACTCAGATCCCTCACCCGGGAAGGAGCTTTGGGCCATAGGGAAGACACCGACATCAGCAGGGTGACGCCTGGGACTGCAAAATGGAAGGCCAGTTGCTGGTTCACCCCACTCACCACCTCCCTTTGAGCCGCCCCCTGAGAGGTCTGAGCAGACGTATGTGTGGGCCGTGAGCATCTCAGATCTTCATGTCTGGGGAGGCCACTGATCTGAAACCCCCAATGCCTCACTCTGAAACCCATCACGGCCCTCACAGACCAGCAGGGTCACACGGCTCAGCCTTGGACACAGGAACCCTCCGGCGAGTAACCGTGACTCAGGAACTCCCCGGTGCTTTGTCAAACTTCGCCAGAACCGCGCTGCGGTCTGACCCTTCCGCCCAACCTTCCTTCCTCCCCTCGGGCCTCTTCCATGAGGATCTGACCTGAATCCTGCCCAGCTGGCCTGACCAGGCTCCAACAAATCCCTGCCACCATGGTCACTCTCCGGCATTTCTCCCGATAGAGCGCTCACATGACCAACCCTGCTGTCTGCTTCTGGGGGAGCCAGCACAGGTACAGAGAAGATCCAGTGAAGCAACAGAGAAGCTATTACACTTAGTGGACAACTGCCACCGTGGCTTGGCAAGACTTCTGGATACAAAATCAAATAAAACTTAAATGCATTTCTGTGTGTCAGTAACAGGTAAAAACCCTATCTTAAATTTTAAGAAAAGAAAAGAAAAAGAAAATACAATACCATTGCATTTTTACAATGAGGCCCCTAGGACTAAATCTAACAAAAGTTGAGGTAACGCATCACAGAGAAGTTTATAGGATGCTGAAAGGCATTAAGGAAAGACAAAAGTAAACATGGAGAGTTGTACAATGTTCATGGATTGAAATAATCAATATTATAACTATGTGAACCTTTCTCCAAATTGATTTATAGACAGGACAACCCTAATCGAAACCTTATTCTTTTGGGGACCCTTATTCTTTTGGGGATCCTAAATGGACCCTAAAATGTATATGAAAGGAAAAAGGTCAGAAAATGCAATTCTTAAAGAATAAAAGTTTGAAGCATTTTCCTCGAGATATCAAGGTCTATTACAAAACTATAGAAATTAAGACTGTCCTGTGTTGACTCAAGGAGGGACAATTTGACCAATGATTTTTGGCTTATGAAAGAATAACATTTTAGATCATACTTCCCAATTGCTGGTGTCCTGAAACTGAATACATTTACGGAAAACAAATGAATTGGACTCCCACCATCTGTAAAAGCTCATTCTGGCTAAATTAAAAACAAAATGTGAAAGACACAACTATTACATGTTAACCTGCCCTGATTCCAGGATTGGGAAATGTTCTTAAACAAAATGCAGCATTTGCTAGTATTACATTTTTATAAAAGAAAGACTGACAAATGGGTCTATACTGAAATTTAAAATAAGAGAAGACAACACTGAGAGAGCACACAAGAAGCTGAGAAAAGATTTGTACAATATCTCAGACCGACAAAAGACTCGTTTTTAAAACATATGAGACCCCCATAAACCAGTAACAAAATGGTAAGAAACTCTCCGAAAATTACAGAAGACAGAAACAAGCAATTCGCACATGAGAAATCTCAGCGGCGAGTCTACACAGGAAAACACGCCCACCTCATCAATGGCAGAAACAGAGTGAAAGCATGAGACGCCAGCACACAGAGGACAGACGGGCGCTGAAGTCCCGCCATGTCTGTTAACAGCTAAACACTGCAGACAACCCACTCACAAGCAATAAACTGTGGTGTGTCCAAAAATCGGAATAATACAAAGCAATACATGATCTTCAGTTACAACCGGCGGTGTCCATTGTCAATATGAGACTTACATTTTGGGTATCGATACGACCTCACATACAAAATGCTGAATCACAGGGGGCACCTGGGGGGCTCAGTCGGTTAAGCCTCTGCCTTCTGCTCAGGTCATGGTCTCAGGGTCCTGGGATCGAGCCCCGCATCGGGCTCTCTGCTCAGCAGGGAACCTGTTCACTCCCTGCCTGCCTCTCTGCCTGCCTCTCTGCCTACTCGTGATCTCTGTCAAATGAAAGAATAAAATCTTTAAAAAAAAAAAAAAAAGAGTAAAATGCTGAATTACAGATTCCACCAACAATTCGTCATTGTTGGCAATGCAAACGCAGGTGGCAAAAGTAAAAATGAAAAGCAGCGTGTGACTGACCTGAGTCAGGATGATTTATCTACACAGAGAAAGCAGGAAATGGTAAGAGTCAAAGGAGGCTCCCACATTATTAGAAAAGCTCATATTTTAAAGTAGGAGGTAGGAACCTGGCTTCTGGAATTATAATTAATCTTTACACTTGATATGTACAGGGGCGCCTGCCTGGCTCAGTCAGTTGAGTGTCTGCCTTGGCTCTCGGGTCATGGTCTCGGGGTCCTGGGATCGAGTCCCACATCAGGCTCTCTGCTCAGAATGGGGCCTGCTTCTCCTTCTCCCACTGCCTGCTGCTCCCCCTGCTTGTGCTCTTTCTCAAATAAATAAACAAAATCTTTTGAGAAATAAAAAATAAAAATAAACAATATGTAGAACCTAATTATATAGGAAAAAACCTGTATGACTAAAAGCTGCTTCTCTCAAAACAAAAAACAAAAACCGATAGCAGCACTCCAATGGAACAGCTCTCGTCAAAGCCATCTTCTTGCCAAATGCAATGATCAATCCTCCATCAGAATCCAAGTCTGCCTCCCAGCAACGTTCAAAAGAACTGACTGCCGATTCCCTGCAACACCGCTCCCCTGGCCTCCGCTCCCACGCTCCTGCTCAGCGCCCAAGTGTTGGCGTACTTCAGGCTGAGTCGCGGATCTTCTCTGTACCTTCTTCCTGGTAACCTCCATAAATCCCATGCCTTCAAATGCCCCTTATATGTTGATGACCCCAAATGTTCACCATTACCTCAGGGTTAGCCCTGACCTCTCCTGATTCCCAGACTTGTTAAGTCCGGAGCTAACCTGACACCCTATCCTGAAAATGTCAGCTGCTCTGGCTTCCCAGGATGACTACCTGCAAGCTAGTTAGAGAAACTTCCAAGCTCTGCCCAGGTTCGCTCCCCCTGCCCAGGAGACCGCAGACTTCCTGTAGGGCTCACCTCGGCTGTTTGCTGCCTCTGAGACACCCTGGTTCTCCAGTGGAGCTACACGTCGTCTCCTCCAGGACATGGTATCTAGCTTCTTCAGTTGTGTTCGGTTTGGTTTGGTTGCTATCAGGCAGAATACGTCTGGTCTCTATGATTCCATCTTGGCCAGAAATGGAAGCCCTCTCCAATAACACGGAGAGTGCAAATTAATAATGCTACATCATAAACACTTAATAATTATTTGGTGAATGAAGTCCCTAACTGTAATCTACCGAGTATAGGAGAGGAGAGGCAAGATGGCGGAAGAGTAAGAGACCAAGATGACATCAGCTCACAGGCGATCAGCTGGACAGTTATCAGACCATTCCGAACACCGACACACTCAACAGGAGATCGAAGGGAAGAATAGCAGCAATTCTAGGAACGGAAAATCGACCACTTTCTGGAAGGTAGAACGTGCGGAGAAGTGAATCCAAAGCGATGGGAAGATAGACTGTGGGGGAGGGGCCAGCTTCTGGCAAGTGGCGGAGCACAAAATCCGAACTTCTAGAAGTCAGCTCCATGGAGGGACGTTGCTTCAGAGGCTAAGTGGGGCGGTGGAACCCTCGCAGGGACAGCGTGGTTTCAGGTCCCACAGGGTCACCGGAGGATCGGGGGTGCCTGAGTGAGGCAGAGCTCGCAGGTATCGGAGCAGGAAAGCTGGCTGCAGAGACGGAGCCAAGGAGTGAGTTCTCAGGTCGGGGTTACCTTAAACGATGATCTGAGGCACAGTGGGGCCACTACCCTTAGAGCAGGGACCCCGCAAGTGGCAGATCCAGGGACATTCGCCTTCCTCCTCCAGAAGGAGTGGCTCAGGAGCCCACGCAGGAATGTGCTGGGTTTCGAGACTCTAAACAGGGCTGTGCGCCAGAGACAGAGACGCTCAGTCACAAACCAGGGGAGTTCAGAGCTCAGCCAGAGACCAGGGAGATGGGAGGGACTGACGGCTTCTCTCTGAGGGCGCACAGAGGAGGGGTCCCCAAGCTCTCGCCTCCTCCTGGCTGGAGATTGGGAGTCCGCCATCTTCATTCCCGTCCTCCAGAGCTCTACGGAAACTGCTCCGGGAACAAAAGCTCTGAGCGCGAACCCGAGCAGATTGCTTAGCCCAACCCCTGGCAAGGGCGGTGCAATTCCGCCTCAGACTAAGACACTTGAGAATCAGAGCAACAGAACCCTCCCCCAGATCAGCAAGAACATCCAGCCACTGACCAAGCTCACCAATCTAGGAGAACTGAGAACTCCAGAGCTAGGGGGAAAGCAATGCATAGAATTCATGGCTTTTCCCATGATCCATTAGTATTGCAAAGTTAATTTTTTTTTTTTTTTTTTTTAAGATTTTATTTATTTGACAGAGAGAGATCACAAATGGGCAGAGAGGCAAGCAGAGAGAGAGAGAGGAGGAAGCAGGCTCCCCACAGAGCAGAGAGCCCGATATGGGACTCGATCCCAGGACCCTGAGATCATGACCTGAGCCGAAGGCAGAGGCTTAACCCACTGAGCCACCCAGGTGCCCCGCAAAGTTAATTTTTTAAAAATTTTATTGTTTTCCTTATTCTATTTTTTTACTTTTCTCTTTTCTCTTTTAACATTTTTAACTAGTTTATCTTAACAATACCTTTCTAAAAAAAATCTTTTTAAACCTTCATTATTATATTCATATTTTATCCTTTCATTGTATTTAAACTTATTTTTTTTAATACATATAGGTTTTTTCTTTTCTAAAAAATTTTGGAATACAATTTTTTCTAACACATCAAAATATACCCTAATCTTGCACAGGGCTTTGTTCTAGTCCCCAGCCTGAGCACATTCTTTTTTTTTTTTTTCCCTCTTTCCAACCAAATTATCTTATCAATTCCTTTTCTAAAATTTTTAAATTTTCATCTTTATAGTCATATTCCATAACATAATCGTGTTCATCCTTATTTTTGTTTATATATATGTTTTAATCTATTTAAAACTTTGGAGATAGTTCCTCCTAAGAGACCAAAATTCACCCAAAATCAAGTAGGTAGCTCTGTTCTATTCAACAGTCTAACAGTATATATATACATATATATTTTTTTAATTTCTTTTTTCCCCCTTTCTTCTCCCCCTGATTTGGGGTCTCTTCTGATTTGGTTAGCATACATTTGTCTGGGGTCTTTGCTACCCTTTTAGTACTTTATTCTCTCATTCATATATTCTTATCTGGATAAAATGACAAGGCAGAAAAACTCACCACAAAAAAAAAAAAAAAAAAAAAAAAAAAAAAAAAAAAAAAAAAAAAAAAAAAAAAAAAAAAAAAAAAAAAAAAAAAAAAAAAAAAAAAAAAAAAAAAAAAAAAAAAAAAAAAAAAAGAGGCAGTACCGACAGCTAGGGACCTAATCAATATGGACATTAGTAATATGTCAGATCTAGAGTTCAGAATGATGATTCTCAAGTGCTAGCTGGGCTCAAAAAAGTCATGGAAGATATTAGCCAAACCCTATCTGGAGAAATAAAAGCCCTTTCTGGAGAAATAAAAGGACTAAAATCTAACCAAGCCGAAATCAAAAAAGCTATTAATGAGATGCAATCAAAAATGGAAGCTCTTACCACTAGGATAAATAAGGCAGAGGAGAGAATTAATGATATAGAAGACCAAACGACAGACTATAAAGAAGCTGAGCAGAAAAGAGACAAACTACTGGACCATGAGGGGAGAATTCAAGAGATAAGTGATACCATAAGACAAAACAATATTGGGGCGCCTGGGTGGCTCAGTGGGTTGAAGCCTCTGCCTTTGGCTCAGGTCATGATCTCAGGGTCCTGGGATCGAGCCCCGGGTCGGGCTCTCTGCTCAGCGGGATGCCCCCTCTCTGCTTGCCTCTCTGCCTACTTGTGATCTGTCTGTCAAATAAATAAATAAAATCTTAAAAAAAAAAAAAAGACAAAACAATATTAAAATAATTGGGATTCCAGAAGAAGAAGAAAGAGAAAGGGGAGCAGAAGGTGTATTGGAGCAAATTATAGTAGAAAATTTCCCTAATATGGCAAAGGGAACAAGCATCAAAATCCACAAGGCACAGAGAATTCCCCCTTAAAATCAATAAAAATAGGTCCACACCCCGTCATCTAATAGTAAAACTTACAAGTCTTAGTGACAAAGACAAAATCGTAAAAGCAGCTCAAGACAAGAAGTCTATAACATACAAGGGTAGAAATATTAGATTGTCAGCAGACCTATCCACAGGGACCTGGCAGGCCAGAAAGAACTGGCATGGTATATTCAGAGCACTAAATGAGAAAAACATGCAGCCAAGAATACTATAATATCCAGCTAGGCTATCATTGAAAATAGAAGGAGAGATAAAAAGCTTCCAGGACAAACAAAAACTAAAAGAATTTGTAAACACCAAACCAGTCCTACAAAAAATATTGAAAGGTGTCCTCTAAGCAAAGAAAGAGCCTAAAAGTAGTAGACTAGAAAGGAACAGAGACAATATGCAGTAATAGTCACCTTACAGGCAATACAGTGGCACTACATTCATATCCTCAATAGTTACCCTGAATGAAAATGGGCTAAATGCCCCAATCAAAAGACAAAGAGTATCAGAATGGATAAGAAAACAAAACCCATCAATATGCTGACTACAAGAAACTCATTTTAGACACAAAGACACTTCCAGATTTAAAGTGAGGGGGTGGGGGCGCCTGGGTGGTTCAATGGATTCAGCCTCTGCCTTCGGCTCAGGTCATGATCCCCGCATCAGGCTCTCTGCTCAGCAGGAAGCCTGTGTCCTCCTCTCTCTCTGCCTGCCTCTCTGCCTACTTGTGATCTCTGTCAAATACATACATACATACATACATACATACATACATATATACATAAAGTGAGGGGGTGGAAAACAATTTACCATACTAATGGACATCACAAGAAAGCTGGGGTGGCAATCCTTATATCAGATACATTAGATTTTAAGCCAAAGACTATAGCAAAAGGTGAGGAAGGACACTATATCATACTCAAAAGGTCTGTCTAACAAGAAGATCTAACAATTTTAAATATCTATGCCCCTAATATGGGAGCAGTCAACTATATAAGTCAATTAATAACAAAGTCAAAGAAACACATCGACAATAATACAATAACAGTAGGGGACATTAACACTCCCCCCATTGAATCATCCAAGCAAAAGATCAATAAGGAATAAAGGCTTTAAATGACACACTGGACCAGATGGACATCACAGATATATTCAGAACATTCCATCCCAAAGCAACACAATACACATTCTTCTCTAGTGCACATGGAACATTCTCCATAATAGATCACATCCTGGGTCACAAATCAGGTCTCAGCCAGTACCAAAAGATTGGGATCATTTCTTGCATATTTTCAGACCACAACACTCTGAAGCTAGAACTCAATCACAAGAGGAAAGTTGGAAAGAACCCAAATACATGGAGGCTAAAGAGCATCCTTCTAAAGAATGAATGGGTCAACAAGGAAATTAAAGAAGAATTGAGGGGAACCTGGGTGGCTCAGTGGGTTAAGCCTCTGCCTTCAGCTCAGGTTATGGTCTCAGGGTACTGGGATCGAGCACATGTCGGGCTCTTTGCTCAGCAGGAACCTGCTTCCCCCTCTCCCTCTACCTGCCTCTCTGCTTACTTGTGATCAATGTCAAATAAATAAAAATTGAAAAAAAAAAAGAATTGAAAAAAATTCATGGAAACAAATGATAAAGAAAACACAACTGTTCAAAATCTGTTGGACACAGCAAAGGAGGTCCTGAGAGAAAATTATATAGTGATACAAGCCTTTCTCAAGAAACAAGAAAGGTCTCAAGTATAGAGCCTAACCCTACACCTAAAGGAGCTGGAGAAACAACATCAAAGAAAGCCTAAACCTAGCAAGAGAAGAGAAATAAAGATCAGAGCAGAAATCAACAAAATCAAAACCAAAAGAGCAGTAGAACAAATCAACAAAACTAGGAACTGGTTCTCTGAAAGAATTAGTAAGATTGATAAACCCCTGGCCAGACTTACCAAAAAGAAAAAGAAAGGACCCAAATAAATAAAATCATGAATGAAAGAGGAGAGATCACAACCAACACCGAAGAAATACAAACATTTATAAGAATGTGTTATGAGCAACTATATGCCAGCAAATTTGACAATCCGGAAGAAATGGATGCATTCCTAGAGACCTATAAACTACCACAACTGAACCAGGAAGAAATAGAAAGCCTGAACAGACCCATAACCAGTAAGGAGATTGAAGCGTCATCAAAAATCTCCCAACAAACAAGAGCCCAGGGCCAGATGGCTTCCGAGGGGAATTCTACCAAACATTTAAAGAAGAATTAATAACTATTCTCCTGAAACTGTTCCAAAAAATAGAAATGGAAGGAAAACTTCCAAACTCATTTTATAAAGCCAGCATTACCTTGCTCTCAAAACCAGACAAAGATCCCTTAAAAAAAGAGAATTACAGACCAATATCCATGAACACATTTGCAAAAATTCTCACCCAAAATACTGGCCAATAGGATCCAAGAGTACATTAAAGGGATTATTCACCACGTCCAAGTGGGATTTATTTCTGGGCTGCAAGGTTGGTTCAACATCTGCAAATCAATCCATGTGATACAACACATTAATAAAAGAAAGAACAAGAACCACATGACATTCTCAATAGATGCTGAAAAAGCATTTGACAAAGTACAGCATCCTTTCCTGATCAAAACTCTTCACAGTGTAGGCATAGCGGGTACATACCTCAGTATCATCAAAGCCATCTATGAAAAACCCACAGCAAATATCATTCTCAATGGAGAAAAACTGATAGGATTTCCGCTAAGGTCAGGAACATGGCAGGGATGTCTGTTATCACCACCGCTATTCAACATAGTACTAGAAGTCCTAGCCTCAGCAATCAGACAACAAAAAGAAATCAAAGGCATCCAAATCAGCAAAGAAGTAAAACTATCACTCTTTGCAGATGATATGATACTTTATGTGGAAAACCCAAAACACCCCACTCCAAATCTGCTAGAACTTGTACAGGAATTCAGTAAAGTGTCAGGATAGAAAATCAAGGCACAGAAATCAGTTACATTTCTATACACCAACAATAAGACAGAAGAAAGAGAAATTAAGGAGTCGATCCCATTTACAATTGCACACAAAACCACAAGATACCTAGGAATAAACCTAACCAAAGAGGCAAAGAATCTGTACTCGAAAAACTATAAAGTACCCCTGAAAGAAACTGAGGAAGACACAAAGAAATGGAAAAACGTTCCATGCTCATGGACTAGAAGAACAAATATTGTTAAAATGTGTAAGCTATCTAAAGCAATCTACACATTTCATGCAATCCCTATCAGTATATCATCAATTTTTTCCTACAAAATGGACCAAATAACCCTAAAATTTATATGGAACCAGAAAAGACCCCAAAGCCAGAGGAACGTTGAAAAAGAAAGCCAAAGTTGGTGGCATCACAATTCCAGACTTCAAGCTCTATTACAAAGCTCTCATCACCAAGACAGTATGGTACTGGCACAAAAACACACATAGATCAATGGAACAAAATAGAGAACCCAGAAATGGACTCTCAACTCTAGAATAAACTAATCTTCAACAAAGCAGGAAAGAAGGTCCAATGGAAAAAAGACAGTCTCTTCAACAAATGGTGCTGGGAGAATTGAACAGCCACATGCAGAAGAATGAAACTGGACCATTTCCTTACACCACACACGAAAACAGACTCAAAATGGATGAAGGACCTCAATGTGAGAAAGGAATCCATCAAAATCTTTGAGGAGAACACAGGCAGCAACCTCTTTGGCCTCAACCATAGCCACTTCTTCCTAGAAATATCGCCAAAGGCAAGGGAAGCAAGGGCAAAAATGAACTACTGGGACTTCATCAAGATCAAAAGCTTCTGCACAGCAAAAGAAACAGTGAACAAAACCAAAAGACAACCGACAGAATGGGAGAAGATAGTTGCAAATAACACATCAGATAAAGGGCTAGTATCCAAAATCTATAAAGAACTTATCAAGCCCAACACCAAAAGAACAAATAATCCAATCAAGAAACAGGCAGAAGACGTGAACAGACATTTCTGCAAAGAAGACATCCAGATGGCCAACAGACCCATGAAAAAGTGCTCCATATCACTCGGCATCAGGGAAATACAAATCAAAAGCACGATGAGATCCCACCTCACACCAGTCAGAACGGCTAAAATTAACAAGTCAGGAAATGACAGATGCTGGCGAGGATGCGGAGAAAGGGGAACCCTCCTACACTGTTGGTGGGAATGCAAGCTGGTGCGGCCACTCTGGAAAACAGCATGGAGGTTCCTCAAAAAGTGGAAAATAGAGCTACCCTATGACCCAGCAATTGCACTACTGGGTATTTACCCTAAAGATACAAACGCAGTGATCCGAAGGGGCACGTGTACCCGAATGTTCATAGCAGCAACGTCCACAACAGCCAAACTAGGGAAATAGCCTAGATGTCCATCAACAGATGAATGGATAAAGAAGATGTGGTGTATGTATATATCCATACACACACACGCACACACACACACAATGGAATACTATGCAGCTATCAAAAGAAACTAAATCTTGCCACTTGCGATGATGTGGATGGAACTAGAGGGTATTATGCTGAGCAAAATAAGTCCATCAGAGAAAGACAATTATCATATGATGCCTCTGATTAAGAGGCAGAATGGGTGGCTGTGGGGGGTAGGGAAGCAAAAAATTAAACAAATTGGGATCGGGAGGGAGAAAAATCATAAGAGACTCTTAATCTCACAAAACAAACTGACTGTTGCCAGGGGGAAGGGGGTAGAGAGAGGGTGGTTGGGTTATGGACATTGGGGAGGGTATGTGCTATGGTGAGTTCTGTGAAATGTGTAAACCTGACGATTCACAGACCAGTACCCTTGGGGCTAATAATACATCATATGTTAATAAAAATAATTAAGAAAAAAAAAAAAAAAACTACTGAGTACAAAGCAAGGTCTTGTCTCAGCAGTGAGGAAAACCAAAGAGCAAAATGGTAGACTTAAAGCCAACCACATAAGTAACCACATTAAAGGTAAATAGTCGAGATATTCCAATTAAAAAACAGACTGTTCAAGTGTATTAAAAACAACAAATACTGTTACCAACTGTGTGCTGTCCACAAGATGTCCACTTTAAATATAGTCACAGGGGCACCTGGGTGGATCGGTGGGTTAAGCCTCTGCCTTCGGCTCAGGTCATGATCTCAGGGTCCTGGGATCGAGCCCCGCATCGGGCTCTCTGCTCAGCGGGGAGCCTGCTTCCTCCTCTCTCTCTGCCTGCCTCTCTGCCTACTTGTGATCTCTTTCTCTCTCTCTGTCAAATAAATAAATAAAATCTTTAAAAATAAATAAATAGGCACAAACATGTTACATATAGAAGAAAGAAAAGATATACCATGTTAACACAAATGAAAGAAAGCTGAGGGCGTCTGGGTGGCTTAGTCAGTTAAGCATTTGCCTTCGGTTCAGGTCATGATCCTGGGACCCCGCCCAGCAAGGAGTCTGCTTCTCTCTCCTTCTGCTTCCCCCTCATCACCATACCCTGCTTGTGCTCCATCGTTTTCTCTCAAATAAATAAAAGATAAAAGAAAAGGAAAGGAAAGGAATGAAAAGAAAAGAAAGCTAGAGTGACAGTAATATTGACAAAATATATTTCAAGGCAATGAATATTACTAGAGATTGTGAGGGTCACTTTACAATTATAAAGGAGGTCCATTCATTTAGGAAATATAATAATCCTAAATACTTATGAGCCTAACAACAGAGCTTCAAAATATATAAAGCAAAAATGGAGAAATTAAATAAAGAGAAAAATTCATAACTAAACCGAAAAGATTATAACCC
The DNA here is from genome assembly GCA_004024605.1 of Pteronura brasiliensis. NCBI lineage: Eukaryota > Metazoa > Chordata > Mammalia > Carnivora > Mustelidae > Pteronura > Pteronura brasiliensis. The sequence goes on from PJEN01002065.1 coordinate 31,037, forward strand.
TCTCTCAACAATCAAAAGGAAAAGTAGAAAAAAATTAGTGAGAATGCAAAAGACTTAAATCTTATCTTAATGGACTCCACAGAACATCATGTAACAGGAGAATAAGCATTCTTTTTTTTTTTAAAGATTTTATTTATTTATTTGACACAGAGAGATCACAAGCAGGCAGAGAGGCAGGAAGAGAGAGAGGAGGAAGCAGGCTCCCTGCTGAGCAGAGAGCCTGACGTGGGGCTCGATCCCAGGACCCTGAGATCATGACCTGAGCCGAAGGCAGAGGCTTAACCCACTGAGCCACCCAGGCGCCCCTAGAATAAACGCTCTTTTAATGTGTACCCAGAACTTTTACCATGATACACCCTACCTAGATCATAAGACAAATCTCAATAAATTTAAATGAATTCACCTCATATGAAGTATGTTCTCTGACCACAGTGCGGTTACATTGTAAATCAGTAACAGAAAATTATCTGCAAAATCCATAAAAATTTGGAAATCAGATGACAAGCTTCTAAACAACCCCTAAGTCAAAGTATTAACCAAAAGGAAAACTGGAAAGTATTCTGAAAAGAAAAAAATGAAAGAACATATTAAAATTAGTAAAATGCAACAGAAAGATCTTTAATCAATCACCTTTGTCTCAAGAGAGAGAGAGAGAGAACTTCAGAGTGAGCAGAAAAAAGGAAATAATAAAGATCAGAGTAAAAATCAATAAAAAATAAAGCAGAAAACAATCGAGAAAATCAATGACAACAAAAGCTTCTCATTTGAGAAGGTAAATAAGACTGACTAACGTCTGGCCAGAAATAGGAGACAAACCTCCCATGCAGAAGAATTTCCCATAATTGACGTAGCTGCTCTCCCCTCAAGGCGATGGGAGGGCAGCCCCTCTCCCCTAAATACGGGCTGCACAAGGGGGGCCACTTCCTCCAGAGCACAGGATGAGAACCCACCCACAGGTGACCTGTGTCGGCACCCACAGCGACCGGCCGCGCTGGCAGTGCGCTCCCCGGGCTCCACGTGATGAGAAAGGCACTTTACGTCCGTGGTCTTCCTCCCCAAAGCTCCTAATCCCAATCTAATCATGAGGAAAAACATCAGACAAAATCCAACCGAGGGGCATTCTACGAAACATCCGACTAGTACTCCTCAAAACTGTGCAGATCATAGAAAAAGGCCTGAGAAACTGTCACAGCCAGAAAGAGCCTGCGGAGACAGTAACAACCAAATGCCCTGTGGTGTCCTGAGCGGAATCCTAGAACGGAAACAGAAATACACAGGAGACACACAGGTAATTTGTAATTTTCCAGTAGAAATACTAAAAAGTAAAAACAAAACAAAAAAAACCCTCGCAAAATTAAATTTTAATATATTTTATTTACGCAAACTCACAAAGTATCACTTCAACATGTAACGGTATGAAAAAATATTTAGCTATTCTACGTTTCTTTTTTCATACTGAGAATCGGGAATTTGCACTGTGCTACACTGCACAGCACATCTCCAGTCAGTGGAGGCACATTTCCAGTGTCCCAGCCGCGTGTGACCACTGGCAGCTCCGAACAAAGAGCTGGGGCTCCCAGGCGACCGATGACAGCCACTGCAATCACGGCCACAACCGCAGCGACGACGCTTGTTAACTACAGGCGAGTACAGAGATAACCGCTTCCTCTGACGAGTTTCCGTTTGTGGTGAAAATGACAAGAAAGGAGTCGCAGCTTTGCTCTCTCTACGGGTACTCGTGTGCCTGGAGCCCTGTCCCCGCGAGCTGCACCTACAGGAGACGCTGTCCACGCCACGGCCTGACATAAAATCTCCACGGTCTCGAGCACAGCCTGACGGAGGCTCGAGGTTGTTAAAAAGACTTACACTGGGAGAAAACATTTGCAAATCACCTCTATGATAAAAGACTTCTATCCAGATATAATAAGGAATTCTCGAAACTGTAAGAAAACAACCCAAAAACCACAAGCACATATTTTAACAGACACAGTGTCACGGCAGAGAAGCCAAGGAAAACATGCTCGATGTCAGAGACGATGCCACCGCGGCCCCCGCCGGACCCCCTGCCCCGGGAAGAGCTCCAGCTGTGAGCGGGCACTCGGGCACGCGCGGGCAGGAGGGACGTGCGCTGACCACAGCAGCCCGCTCTGGAGACGTCCGTCGTGAGCCCACCGTGGACGCTGCAGCTGTCCCCTCTCCTGGTCACAGGGGAAACGAAGGCATTACCCGCGGACTCCGTGCACCCGCTCCCGCGGCTTTCCTTCTGCACACAAACGCCACAGACGGCGCGCAGGGCCGCCCACAAGGAGACGTGCTTCCTCGTGTGGTAGGAGCCAAAGCTCTCAACTTTCTTTCCGAACGGTTTCCCCAAAGAAGCTGCCGAGTCATCAGCTAACGGACCTCTGAAGAGAAGCTTCGCGGGCTCTGGAGACCCACAACAGCGGCGCTGGGCGCTCGGTCCTGAGGCTTCCGTAGGCTCTCACGTCCTGCTCTCCACATGCGCTGCTGTTCTGTTTTTCGATACATGCTTTGACACATTTCTGTGTATTTTCCTATTACTCCTCTTTTTCAGAAAAAAATTGAGAGCAAAAAGAAAGCAAACTTCCTAGACACTCTGCGCTGTGACCACATCCATGGTCAGAAGACGGAAAGAGCCATGGAGGAGGCAGGAATTAACGACGCGGGAAAACGCCCCCCGCAAACCTGCGGTGTAACTCAAGCTAAAGCAGAGAACGATTCCGTCCGAAACACGAGAAAAAGAAGTTCCATAAGCATTCAGTTTGGGAAAAATAAACCAAAAGGAAAGCGGAAGGTATTAAATACAGACTAGGAATTTACGAGGGGAAGGACGGCAGCGCCGCGTGGCGAGAGGAGGACACGGAGGGTAACCCTTCGAACACATCGACGACACTCACACGGGCAAAGGGCAGGAAGAAAAGAGAAAAACACGTAGCATCAGGAAGGAAAGGGCTGGAACTCAGATACGAGTGTTTCAGTAACTGCAAAGGCATCGATACAAAAATGCCAACAAATTTAAAAGCACTAAAAGGAAACACACGATTTTCTAGAAACAAAATGAGCTCAGAACTCAGAAATCAGAGTCGTCTCCTCCGCAGCGCAGGGAAGGAAACAGTCGTTTATAACCGACCGCCTGCCAGCGTCCAGAGGGCGGACGTGGTTGAAACAGAGCAGGGTCACGGAAGGACAATTGCTCCTTCCAGACGGTGTCACAGCCACACAGACCCGAGAGACTCCGCCCGAGTCACCAACACAGAACTGAGCGGCTCTGCCCTTCACGTGCGAGCTGCGTGCACCAGGTCGTTCCCACACACCTGCGAATACGTGGATCCTGATTCCCAGTTCCGACACGCGAACACGCACGAGCAGGGTGGCGCGAGCTCTTGCCCGCCGAGGCCCCACCGGCTACGCTGAGCTCTACTCAAGTCTTCCAGGATGATGGTGGCAGAGGCCTGTCCTCTCTGCTGGTGGCCACAGCATTCACACCAGCGTTCCCAGCCATGAGCGGCCACGCTCGCCCTGGGCCACCCGCTCGCTTGCCAGCTCCGTGGTCCAAACCTCCACGGCTAACACTCGACACTTCACGCAGACTTTGTGCCTTCGGACCCACCTTGAGCATGACCGTGGCGATTTGGTAAAAGTGCTTTCCTCCTAGGAAGTGGGAGGTTCGTGTTGGCTGTATGTTCTGTCCTATCAAGCCAGGACACATTCTCCACAGGGCTGGGAGAATCATGCCACTGTGAGTTCTGCTGGGGACATACACGTACGCAGGAGTGAGGGCGCCCTCCCCTCCCCTCTTCAGTCCAGCCTGCCAGCCCAGTAGGACTCGAGGGAGGGAAGTCCTGCCAGGCGTGATCTGTGGCTGCAGCCACAGTACCAGACCTTCCTGGGCAGTGAGAGGCATCTCGATGGCAGGAAAGCGGCACTGGGCAGGTGGGCCATGCCCCGTCCCCCAGAAACACGAGAACTCCGTTTAGGAAGCTGCTCAGAGCCAGACCCGGTGCGTAGAGTGGTCTCTGATCCTCAGGACCAGAAGAGCTAGCACAACTCTTTCCCCAAAGCCGCAACAGAGCGTGGCCTCGAGAGAGGACTCAGCCCTGCAACAGGCTTTCCCACCTCAACCACCAAGTGGGGAGCCCCAACTCCTCACCGCTGAGACCCCGCTCCCATGACAGGCCTGCCCATTCACAGGGCATCTCTGGTGGGGACTCAAACGAGCTCTGGCAAGGCCTCGTCCACAGACACACCACCCTCTGGGTGCCGGGGCCCTTTTGTGGCCCTGTCTCCGTCGGCCAGGCCTGCAACTCCGTCCCGAGACCCGCCAGAGCTGTTCTGGCCCCGCTGGGAGGCCCATCTCGGAGAGCACCTCCAAAACCCACAAATCATACCTACTTACGTGATGGCTCCTCAGCTCAAATGGCGTTTTAGTCCCAAATTAGCATTTTCCAGAGTGGTTTCTACTGAGGACTAAAGGGGAAGTGCTTTAAAGAAAATAAAAACAGGCTCCAAGGTCAAAAATCCTTGGGAAACTTCCCAGGCAGACAGAAGCGACCCCTGCTTTTCCGAAGTCCACATTATGCCGCTGTGCCGTCACGGAAGAGCCCCTCAGCCCCTGCCCCGAGGGGGCCGGTGCTACAGAAGAGCTCATTGCTGGTTCTGCGCCCGGCGGCCGTGCCTGCCGGCACCTGTCCTCTGTCTGCCAGATGTGCCCTAAGAAAAGCCCAAGACGGGTCACTTCGGGGTCTGGGAGTGTGCAAACCGCCCCCTACCCCCAACAGAAGTTAATGGTGGTCGCTGCTTTGCTCTCCTGGCTTTGGGCTGGCTGGAGTCCGCACAGGTGCACCCGCTTGGGGCCAGTGGGGGAAACCCGTGCACAACACCCCATCCCTTCTGGGACACGGTCCAGTAGAGATACATGCGTCCAATTTCCAATTTTACAAATTTTTAAACTAAGACTAAGCTGGTATCCTGCGAAGTTCTATCCTTTACCACAGATTCATCTCTGCAGAGCCAGACTCCTAACCGCCCCCCCGGTCGGAAAGGGACCCGGAGGGAACCGCCAACAGCCGATGGCAGGTGCCCCCCACCCTCCACTCCACCCCAAGGCCACACACGGGGCATTTCCCAGGTCTCATCCACGCCCAGTTCATGCCCAGACGCGCCTCCCGGCCCGCAAACCTGACAGGCGACCTCGGTCTCTCCAGAGCGTTCATTCCAAGAAGAACGGATACGTCGGAAAGATAACTGCTTTTAATTCTCTAAGTTTCACTTATGCAACATCATAAAGGCAGATTTATGTGACTTGATATGACATTTTTACAAAAAACAGTTTCCCCCACATCTGGTCAGTAGTATATAAATATTTACAATGAAAAAATAGGCAAGGAGAAAGGAAATCTTCATTATTCAAGTCAGTTTCTTCCCAATGCTTATCAGAATTTGAAAATAAAATAGTTCGTTAACTTTCTAGTCATCCGTATTTATATATCACTTCGGCCGACAGATGGAGAAATGGAGGCTCGCGGGTGTTCAGTTCATGCCCCCCCCCCCCACTAAACTAGGTCTACACTAGTTTAGAAGTTATCCGAAGGAGTAAATTAAATATAAAAATGTAAACTTTGAAAGAAGATAGACTTTGAAAGAAGGATAAGCGTTCTTACAGAGGTTAATATTTTACACACTACAAACCAAAATAAAATGCTCTATATATTTTCTTAGCAGGGACATTCTGTTTCAATTTAATTAGATTATGTAACAAAACTCCCTCTAAAGAGGAGGTTAAAAGAAGAGCAATGACATCACCGTCTTAACTGATGAACATCCACTCGCTCTAATTTTCTCTAAAAGCAACTGCAAGTTCTCAGAAAGTGACAAATATAAATTATATCGCGGAGAGCTTCAGAAGCCTCGACCAAGTGTGGTGTCTCTTTACTATGGCGACTTCAAAAAATAAACCTGAATAGTGCAAACCAGCGTCGTAACGGGTGAGGTTACGAGTATATTCGCCGCGGCTGTATGAAAACGGGATTTGACTCTACAGACGCCATCGAAAATGCTGAAGGACACGTGGGCAGGAAAGGCGGACATGCCAGTGGCCTTGAGGATCTGAATGTGTCTGTCTCGGAATGCAGTGCCCAGTGCGTGCAGCTCCCCGTGAGGACAGGGAAGGGTTCACGTGTGGGAGCCACGCCGCCCTCGAGAACCCAGAGACACCCGCAGTCTCGGCTCTCGGGCTTCGTAGTGCTCGTTGAAGTCCAACCGGAAGCTCAGAAACCGAAGGCTTTCATCGGAGCTGGTCGTCAGCAACACCAGAAACTGCTGCACGATGCCCTGAGAAGAAGAAAGAGAACAGCCGTTTCAGGAGGGGCCTCCACGACACATGCCGCCCCCCTCGCCACCGTAGCCTCATCTGGGCTGGTTTCTCCTTCCAGACCGACAGACTTGCAGAAACACGCACCGCGGCAGGCGTCCCAAACGGAAGACGGCTGCCCCAGGAACCCAGGTTCACCAAGCCAATGGCAGCCGCATCCACAGACACGAATGCACCATCAGTAAGTTTTACGTAAAAGAACATCCTTTTTGCCCTAAGTTCTATAAAAATAAGCAAAACAGCAAAACTTCTGACGTTAAAAAAAAAAAGGCCTGTTCTTTGTCTTTTCAATGTAAAACCATGGCTACGCTTTTCATCTTTCCTTTGAGCGGAAGAGCACTGAATCCCAGTGCCCTGCCAGAAACAAAAACGAGAACAAGACAAACGATGCACCTCTAACCCGTAACCACAGGGTCCCTGCTCCTTGCAGATGTGGGCCGAGTCACTGTCCTAAAGACCAGGCGGAGTGTGGCTAAGCCACCTCCTCCTCAGGGGGCTTTGTAGAGACACGGGGACCTGACAGCTTGCATGGGACAGACACCGGCTGCTTCTCTGCAGGGCCGAGGCGCCTCTGGGCACAAACCCCATGCCTGCCGGGCTCCTGAGTCACAGCCAGGGGGTGTGTGGCTGTCCAAAGTAAGGGGAAGCTTGTCTCCCTGCCTGCACACCTGGAAAAGGTCCCATCTGCAGAGACGCTGCCACTGAAACACCACAACCCATGAGTCCTTCCAAACCCTAAAGGCACCTCGGTCCCTCTCTGAGCTCCGGGGACGCGGGTACGCTGCGCTAGAGAACTCGCACCTGAGCGAGCACAGAGTGGGGTGCCACGGACATCCCCTTTGTCCTTCCGGGAAACCGACGGCTTCGGGGACGGGCCCTAAGGAATCTGAGTGCTAAGCGTACAGGCAGTGGCTTCCTGTCAGGTGATGATGCGTGATGCTCGCTACGAGGAACTGTGGGGAGCGCGTCTGTGCTCAGGCTGCGGCCTCCGGGTGGGACTGCTCGGGAGCCGTGCGTGGCAGCAGCTGCTAATCCCGGGCTGTTTCAGCCACGAAGTCAAAGAGAACAGAGAAGGACTTCATTTCTGTTAAGGAAAAGATACCTCAATGGCTATGACTGAGAAACATGAAGATGGTAATTTGAGTAAAACTGGGATTATACAGATTAAGATTACTTTTCAAAAATGAATTAAGTCTCAGGGCGCCTGGGGGGCTCAGTCGTTAAGCCTCTGCCTTCGGCTCGGGTCCTGATCTCAGGGTCCTGGGATCGAGTCCCGCTTTCGGCTCCCTGCTCGGCGGGGGGTCTGCTCCCCCCTCTCCCTCTGCTCCTCCCCAGCACTCGTGTGTTCTCTGTCGCTCTCGCAAATAAGTAAATCGAATCTTTAAAACAAATGTGTTAAGTCTCTCAGGAGAATGTGGAACCATCCCCACCTCCCTCAGAAGTGAGCACAGGGACACACATTTTAGGCGGCAGATCACCCCCTGCGGACGCACTACCACCTTCGCCAAGAGTGTGGAACTGTTCCGCTCCCACTGTAAGAAACGGGGACCCAGATGGTGTCCACGACACGGGGTCTGGCAGCTCTTCCGTTACTGAAACACCCGTCCGGTGTTTCTGCACGGAACGAAATCCCGTCTTTGCCACCATTTAGAAAGCATTTCGACAAAGGTGCTGTGGTAGCTCATGTCAGAGGAAGGGCGCCCGCGAGAGGGACCGCGCCCGCCCACGCCCCGCGACACTGCGGACAGCCGCCGTGGCAAGCGTGAGCACCCGGGAAGCAAACCGCACGCTGTGGAACAGGGACGCGGCTTCGTTCTAAATCCCGACCCACACGGAGACATCAGTGCCCAGAAACGTCATTTCTAAAGGTTTCAACGTCGACGCTTGTCTAATCAGTTACCAACAACTGAACGTAAAATTCTTCGTAAAACCTTCTCACCTGTGTGTCCATCACTAAATCGCGCCGGAAACAGAATCAGACCAAACCCACAACACCGAAACCCACAGCAGCCCCCGCACACGTGCGCCCTCCGGCCTCACCCCCGGCTCCCAGAGGACCCTGAGGCGGCACAACTCTGCCCGGCCCCTGCAGGGCTGCCACCCACCGCTGACAACACCAGAACCGGCCCGGGACAGCCCAGGATCCCTGGGAAGGTCACAGCCGAGACAGGGCCCCGCTGTGGGTGGGGGGGGTGCACTGGCAGGACTCCTCTTTCTTCATCCTGAGAGCGAGGGTGAACAGCAGAAAAACGGCGGCGTGACCCGGGCCCCATGCCGTGGCGCCAACACGCACCTGGTAGAAGTGAGTCAAAATCCGCAGCTGCGAGCACATCTTTGGGATCGATTCTCGGAATTCTTGAATCCTCTTGCTCTCCTCCTCCTCCTCTGCTGCTGTCACTCCCCACCGGCCCTGAAGAATCGGAAGGACCAGATTACATTAAAATCTGGGCACAAGAAGCTGCCAGGGTAGGGCTGCGCTGGAGGGAGAGCGTGGGGAGATGGATGCTGTCCACGCCCTCCGAGCTGCTCGAGGCTTTCACGAGACTCTGCTGACGCCGAACTGTGCTCTCGCTTACTCTTTCCAGTTAGTAAGATCCCCCAGAGATGCTCCGTATCAACACACAGGAGCACAGAGAACCCCGTCCTTGTAGTAACAACTACAGTACCACAATGCAGAACACGTAACACTTTCCATCATTTGTCACAAGCTAACCAGGCTTTAGTTAGTGAAAGCGACGCCTTGTGTCTCTCCCTCATCACGGACGGTTTCTAACACAGACCTGCCACATGAAAGCAGACCCAGATGGTTCCAAGTACCAGGACCCCTTCACCCTTAACTTCGGTGGGAAAGCTTCTCGCCACTTCTCCAAGCACGGTCGATCTTCCTGTACTGGAGAGACGTCTACTTTGATTTTTAGGATGGTTCTTAACAAATGGTGAGTCTAAATGCCTCCTCGGCCAGCCTATACAGGAGTCAGCACGGGATTCTTGTCTTTTCATCAACAGAGTTATCTCGTCGTTGACACAATGATAAAACTTTTACTTCTTTTACAGCTATTCCTTCTGGCACCCTCTGGAAGCTTAAGCATTTTATCTTTCACGTGCAGATTCACAGCCCACCTCACGGTGGTCGTGTGTGTGCCAGGCAGGGTCGAGACAGCCGCCTAACACCATTTACCAGTGCTCCATTCCCCACTGTTCTCAGTCGAGAACAAACGATCCAGAATGTGCAGGGCTCTTTCTGGATGTTATTCTGCTCCCGACTGTCCTTGCTTGAGCCAACACCACTGTTCTCACTGCTGTAATTTTGGAAATCTTGAGAGTATATGTATACTCAACCACAAATGCATACCATCTCACTTATTCTTGTCCAAAATTCTCCTCCCTTCGAGCTGCGTCCTTGTATTTCCACATAAATTTTAAAATTATCATCTTCTATCCCTCCCCCCCAAAATTACACCCACCAAAAACCCTGAAACTGTTGGGAATTAGAATTGGGACTTCACTGAATCTATGAGCTCCTATGAACACAGTCTACGCCTCTGCCTGCCGAGGGGCCCTCTGCCACCCCTGCGATGTGGCGTGAGGGGCCAGGGAGCACACATTTTGGGCTCCGTGTGCCATGTGATCTGTGCTGCCACTCAGCGCTCCCACACAGCACACGAGCCACCACGGACAGCGTGGAAATCACTGGCACGGCTGCTCCCGTCACACCCCACCTCTGGAGACACATGGGAGGCCAGGCCCGGCCCGAGGACCGTCGGCCGCCAAGTCCTGTTCCACAGTTTCCTGAACTGGGGCCTTACCCATACTTCGGTACACTTTAATCCTCTTTTAAAGGCATTTTAAAAATCTTATTTTGTTTATGGCTAGTAAAAATAGCATAGAATAGATTTCTGCATAATGACCTTGTTTTAAGCCACCTCGATAAAGTCAGTTATTAATTCTATTAATTTACCTAAAGATTTAGATTTTCTATATCCACAGCCATGACTTTTGCCCCCCGCCACCCCAAAAAAGAAAAAGAACAAACTGCTTGCTTGCGTGTGCGCACCTGCATTTCTTCGTCTCAGCTGCTAGCACGGGCGGGCCTCCACGGCCACGGCCACGGCTGTGCTGAACGGGGTAACACTGGCCTGGTCTCAGTCCCAGGACGGCACCACTAGCATGAGGTTTTGACTCGGGCCTTTTAAGCAAACCTTCTATCAGACTCTCCTCAGTGTCCAATGATCTTATTCATCCACTGAGAGACTGCGTGATTTTCTCCGTAGTTTGTACACGTGGAGACGTACAACATTTTCATCAGAACGACACATGAACTTTGTAATTATGGAACGCGCCAAAGTTCATCTGTAATGTCCCATCCTTTGATACATCCCACCTTGGTGACATTGTCTTTGGGCTGTAAGACACAGACTGGTGCAGAGCAGAAAGCAGCAAAGATTTGTGTCATAGATTTGACTGCAAAACTGTAACTATTTTACAAGATTAAATTTAATTTCGTTTTATAAGTTAAAAGCCAAAGTAAAACCAATAATTTGCCTACTGGGCAGGGGCGTACCGTCCAGGGACTCATAACCACGTCAAGTGCGCTAGAACCCAGACTCCGAGCTGCACCACGACTGTGCCCCCGCTGCCAGCCTGCCAGGGCCCGCCCGTGGAGACAGCTGTGTGCCCATCCGTGTGCCCTGGGGAGGGGCTGTCAGACCGCAAGTGACCGCCTGCTACCATTCAAAACCAGGATTTCCAGTGTAGAAGATAAGGAAAATGAAGTCCCTTTAGCCCCAAACTTGAACTGGAAACATCATTATGAACCTAAGAGAAAAGAGAAAAGGAAGCAGAGAACCATGGTGGGGACATCTTCAACAGCCCAAGGTCATGGATTCCACAAGGTCACTGACAGCAGCCGCAGTGCGGAGCTTTGGCTGCCATGTGTCCGTGTGAGTCCACCGGCCAGGTGACCAGGCGGCGTGGAGCTGGGGCCGGTCTGCAGAGCCACCAGCGCCCGTGGACGCAGCAGCCGCAGGCTTACTCCCGGGACGCCGGGCACGCTGTCATCAGGTCACACGGGGTGACAGCGAGGGTGACCGCCAGGCCTGGAACAGTCAGAGCCTGCTCAGGACTCCAAACGCAGGTGTACGCACCGTCTCCAGGACCGTTTCAGCAGGAAAACCACCTGTGCTGGTGACAAGCTCTTTATTCAAATGGAGAAGCCCCTGGTGGGAAAGCCGTACCTCGACTTCACGCTGTCTCCTCTTCTCTTCAAACTGCAGGCGTCGCTGCAGCTCCCCCAGCGCGGCTCTGTATATGGCGTCCTGCGTGTTCTGAAGCTCAATAATCTGGTCAAACACGGCTCTGAGCTGGTTTAAAAGTGCCTGAGGACAGGACACGGAGAGAGACTGTAAACAAGCTGTCAGCTCGCGTCCTCCCAGCGCTCTCTGCCGGCCCAGTGCTGTGCACTGAACACCCAGTGGCCCCCGAGCCCCAGCGCGGCCCCAGACCGCGGAGCCAGCAGCGTCAGAAAGGACGTCCACTGGATTCACTGTTTGCGGCCACACACACCAAGACCAGCCACGGAGGATGTGAGAAAGGGGATTCGTGATACGGTAAAGGACAAATTCAGCACCGAGTTTAAAATGCAGCGTCCAGCAGGAACGCGAGGACGGCGTCACACTGAAACGCGTCGCTGGCGCCGGCCACCCACGCTGCACAGCGCCCCTCCCGGGCATCTACCCTGTTCCGGTCTTGCTCCCCCCGGTACAGCACGGAAGAGCGCGAAAGGGACCTGTAGCAGAGCTCCCTGGGGTGAGTCAGCGCACACCCAGGCACAGCACCAGACGCGCAGCTGGAACGGCAAACTCCGAGACAGCGGTGCGCCAACGGGGCTGGGACCACACGACGCGCAGCCAACACGCAGGGACGGACGGGACCGACGGGACGGACGGGCGCCCCACAGCCGAACAGCAGGCTCGGCTCCACCCTGTGCCGGCTTCGACTTAAAAACCCACTAACGATTTGAGGAGAAAAGATAATTTCGAAATCACAGGAGGAAAAAGTCACGTGTTAAAACGTAGCAGCCACTCATGACGGACACAAACACCCAGACGCACCCGGACGACAAGGCCCTCCTTGGTCTAAGTCCTATGAGATCTCCCGGCAAACGTCAGAGCGAACAGTGAAAGGATAAACGTCCCTTTATCGTCGGGGATGTGCCAGGAGCCCTCCCATGCTGCCGGGGGACCCAGCTAACACCCCGAGGCAAGGAAAGGCAGGAAACAGACCCCTGGAAAGAAACAAAACAGGCTTTCCTTGTAAAAACAGGGTCTAGAAACAGATCTAGAAACCCCTGGGATGAAAACTATTGGATAAAAAAAATCAAAGTCATGAAATGAGTAACATTCCTCCAAACCAGCCACATGCCACAATTACGGTGCTAAGAACCTAAAAAAGACTTGCAAGAGGTTATGGGAGAAAGAGGACAGGACTTTACCGAGACGCGTAGGAGAGCCGGGGAAACGGGAGGGGCTCCGGGCTCACGGACAGGAGGCAGCGCGGAAGCCAGGGCAGCGAGGACAGGCAGCCCGGCTCGCCGCGGGGGGAAGGCACTACGGCCAGTGAGGACACGTGCAACACCCCCCCGCAGCCCTGTCTGGGCGACACGCTCCGCCCAGCCCGAACATGTCCCCTCGAAGGGTCGGCAACACACGGCCACAAACGTCAGTAACTTGCAGCTGCTGAGGCTGGGGCTGGGCGGCCCAGGACTCAGGAGAAACCGGGCTCGCCGCAAGGCTGCTGCTTCTTTTGGAGGGGCCTGACCTGACAAGCAAAAGGCAAAACAAAAGACGGAGGTGCTCTAATTTTTTGGTTTTTAATGAAGCCTTATTTCTTCCAATTTGTTTATCGTAATCAAGTAAGAATTAGCATTTCTGGAGCAGTCAGCTCATCCACAAGCTGACTGCTCTGGGCTCTGTCCACAGTGGCTCGGGTGGGAGGACTGGAACGCGCGTTCGGGGCGGCAGCGGTGGACAGCGGGATGTGGCCTCCACAGCAAGGCACAGGCGGGACTCACACCTGTGTGCGCCCGCACCTGCCCGCCGCGGCCGCTGCACGCCTGTCAGGCAGCCTTGTGCTCCCAGGAAGGGAGACCCCAAACGTACTTCGCTTCTGTCCAGAACGGCAGTCTGGGGCTGCTTTAGGAGTGATGATCCGGCCCTCAGCGCCGTGACTCCCTCCGCGCTCACGGGGACTCGGGGCACCCCCCACGTAAGCATCCACGACCACAAGAAAACGGTGCCACAGGCAAAAAACGCTTCCTCCTTGGATTCTGTTCCCAGCAGTGGAAATCTTCTAGAGGCAAGAGGTGTGGCTGTTCCGTCCGGAACTGTCACACGCACACGTGGCGGAAAGCCAGTGCGGCCAGCCGCTGACACTCCTCATGGCCCACACACAGACCCACGTCGGTGCGGCCGTGATCCTCGCACGTGGCCCGGTCGCCCGAAAAGCCCAGACTCTAACGACACTAATCTCTGTAAATCGCGACCCGTGGCTCCGAAGCCTCACGGAACAGAGGTAGCGACCGCTGCCGCATCCCTCACTACGAGGACAGGCTTCTGTGAATCACACTGTTTACCTCTCGCAGCCCGTGACACCTCTTCCCACCTGACAGCGCTGTGCCGTCCCTCTGTACTCCGTGAGCGCCTCCAGCGCACGCGCCACCAGCCGACGGCTCACCGAGACTGCGGCTACGGGCTCAGCTGACACAGACGAGGCCCACTGCGGCCAGGGTCAAAGGCCGTGGGTGCGCGTTTCTTGAATTATTAATTACATCCAAAGTGTTTCAAGCTACTTGTATGCCACTGTTTCCGCACATTTCTGAAAGCTTTCTACGTTGAAGCATCTTTGAGCAACTGTTTTGCACAGACGAGCGACAGGTTCAGCAGTAAAATCGGGCACACGGAGACAGCACGTCCCAGCCGCGGCTGCAGAGGCAGCGTGTTTCCCTCGAGGAGGGCGCAGGGAGAAGCAGAGGCAGCCCTCCACGAGCTGGAAATCTCTGTGAAGTCACACATTCCATGTCTAAAATGCACACAAAATTTTGGCTCTTACTCACAGTATCTTCCTTTCAAAGGAAATCAATGTGCTCGCTGCTTCCCCAGACGTGGGAATGGAGTCAGAACTCACGAGGCTCGGCCGCACGGAGCAGCAACGTCCAGAACAGGGGTCTACGGGGAAGCAACGCTAGCGCCCAAGCTGGGACCGAGGACCCCTACAGTCTTCTAGACAAACAGCCGATCTTCTGACCTGTGCAGCCAGACACGCCCTTAACCAAGGCAAACACAGAGAAGACCCTGGCCCCCGGATAAGACAGCAAAGGGACGGCCCAGAGCGCTCTGCGCGTGCTCGTGCCGTCCGCCTCCTGAACTCACAGGTGGGCGCCGTGTGCGGTGTCCTCGCACCGCCCGCCCGGCTTACTCCGTGCATGACACGAAACCAGCCGGGGGTCGTCTCCACCTTCTGAGCCCCACGGATGACACTGCTGTCATGACACTGTCATGACACTCAGATGACACTGAGCGAACGGACAGGCGCAGTTACATGCCTCGCCCACCTATACCCACTTCAGAGCATGTTCTGGCTCTAATTCCGCTCGGAAACAGCCCACCCAGAACTTTAAGTGACTACTAAAACAGCCCTAGTTACTACTAACGTGGCCTTTGGGCGATTCCTAAGATGTCCCAGGGGACAGGAGCCCCAGAGGAGAAGACTCTCACTGCTCCCGCTTCCCAGCAGCCCCCGGGGCTTACTCTGGAGTCGGCGTCCAGCAAACAGCGGGAGATGATGGTGTCCAGGAAGCCCTCGTGCGCCGCAATGATGTGGTCCAAGTCTTGGGCCTGCTGCACTTTGTTCCAGAGCTCATCCCAGGAACACTCCAGCACCTAGGAGGCACAACCGCGACACTCAGGGGTAAGGTGTGTCTTCCCCGTCCCACATCCCCAACAACGTACGCCACACAAAGACACGACGTGTTTCAGCGGGCAGGAGGGGCGCCGGGTACCTCGAACGTGATGTAGTACTGCATCTGGTGGATGAAATGGACCATCTCGGACGCCAGAATGTGGCAGTGGTGCAGCACCCCGGAGAACTCTGCAAGCGAGCCGAAGAGCCGTGTCAGACACCGCGGGCGCGCGTCAGCCGCCACACGCACCCCCCAGCCCCGCACAGCTGCACGCGCCCTCTCGAAACCACCGCCTCCAGCCTTCATGGTCAGCGCCTCCGCACAGGGAGCGTGGGAGCGGTCCTTCCGTGGCCGGTCTCGGGCCCTCTGAGCTACGCAAGGGCTTAGCTGTCTCGTCACGTGCGCTACTTCACATTACGGAAGGACCTGATAAGGGATGGCGTAAAATACAGTAACTGCATCTGAAAATTGGACACATTTCACTGCATGAGCCTATTTGCTCAGCTCTGCAGCTTTTTCACAACACGCCTGCCACTGTGTAAGACCTCATGACTCCCAGCGATCTGGAGACAAAAGTGACCTTTCCTTGAGGGCCCGAAAGGGACCTCGTCCCCTGAGACAGACATGACCCAGGAGGGAGATGGGCCTGAGCCCTGACTCTGTTCCTATTCTTTGAAAGATTATAAAACCATCGAAAGGCGTAGAGGTGACCACAGATAGCCATTCTCTGTTCATACTTTTAATTTTTTGATCAAAGACTCTCCCAGAGTACGAGGGGACGACACCACGCAGAGGAGGGCTCAGGCCGATGGGGCCACCAAAGGAACGGTCTCAGGCACATTTCAGTGTGGGTCAGACTGGGCGTATGTTTGTTTCCAGCCCAAACGCCTTTAACTAGCTCCGCGGGCAAATGACTGCTGCACGCATTTCTCCGAGCACCGCCCTCAGCCCCCTAAGTATGACGAGGACGTGAAACAAACATGGGACAGAGAGAGCTGCGGGACACAGACTTTAAAAACGGCCTCAGTGCCCCGTGGGGACTCTGCTGGCTGGGTTGGCGTCGGGCCCTCGCAGCTGCAGGCCACCTCAGAGGACGAGCGCGCACTCCAAACCCCCCGACGTCCCCACCGTCAGGAACCCCGGTGTCCCTGGGCGGCATCAATGCTCCCGTGAAGGACGGTCATCTGCGCTCTTCCTGTGGACACTGCCCGAGTGGTGGACGGGGCTCCCTGACACCCAAGCCCGCTCACCCAAACTGCTTTCAGCATAAAAGAGCGTCACAAAATGCTGTTCTACGTGGGAGCCGCCTGCGTCACGGCATCAGGAAGCTTCTAAAAGCAAAGGAGGGCCACGTACAACGCCACTTGGGGCTTCACCCCAGAGCCGCAGCGGCAGGGACAGCGCCACCTCTCCCCTGAAGGCCGGGCAATGGCATCTGGAGAGACCGCGTGTACTTACCAGCACGAGCGCGGTGGCCCCGTACAAGCCACACCCATGAGGACCCCGGGTCCTACAGAAACCCAACGCCCCGCCACTGGGCTGGCTTCAGGGCAGACGGCTGCACACACAAAACCAGAACCGTCACAGCGGGCGTGAGGTCCGTCTGCAAGTCCGTGCTGCCCTCGACGGCCGCTGCGAGAACGTCACGGCCGACGGAAACACCGCGGCTCGGCAGGGACCTGACGGCACTGCCGAGCACCTCAACAGGAAGCAACCGCATGTCTGGAGATGCACCTTCAACAACGCCGGGTTTGTAAAAGTTATAAAAAGCTTATTAAAAAAAAAAAAAAAAAAAAAAGTACCCTAAAGCAGTTTCTTCACAATTGCCAATCACCTCCTTCAAGCTGCATGTGTAACTGAGGCTACGATACTTAAAAGCGACTCGACCGAGTCACCCGGCTGATTTACTTCTCAAGGCGAAGGGCTCGAAGAAGTTGGCAAGAAGCAGGATTCCTCGGACCCTGTATGGGGAACCGCTCATCCCCACGAAGGCCCTGCAAATGCCATCCGCCGTCCTCTGCACCACCAGGCAGCCAGCAGGGATGCCTGCGAGGCGCCTCCCATACCCACCCCAGGCCACACTGGTCAGAGCCCTACACAGATCCAGGATCCAAGACCCCAGGAAGTGAGCGCTGAGGCCACGACCCTGCCCCCAGATGAGGGAACCGAGGCAGAAGACAAGGAGATGGGCTCCTGGCCACAGCGTGGTGCTGGCGGACGACGGACCTGCCTAGGAAGAGCCACTCAGCGTCTGTGCTGACCACGACCCACATGGTCCATGGTCCGGCACAAGGAACTCCTCAGAAAGGTCTAATCACCGAGGAGCCTTCTCATGTACGCAAACTTGATACACACAGGGAGATACTTTAAAGAGAAAAATGTCTACCCGTTTTTTAAGTTATTATTTCTGCAGTCCAGAACACTGTCCACCGTACGATGAACGTTATTATCGTATCAACCAAGAAAGAAAACGAGCCGCCAATGACACAGGGGGAACGCGGCAGCATCCCGTAGCCGTGCGTCCCCTACAGGGCCTGACCACCCCTCCCACCGCCACCATGCTCACTTTTATTCCTAATAGGACCAAAAAGGAGATCATTTTAATAGCACTTCTCCAGGGAGGGGCCTCCATTCACTTCCCCGCCCACCGCCCCGTACACCAAGGATGAGAAAGAACACAAGCTCAGTGAACTGTTTCTCTATTTCATTTTGTGAGCTATTCCGTGAAATACAAACTTAGTTGCCACTAACTGCGATACTTTCTAGATTAACTGAATCCAACAACCAAACAACAAAACTCCATACCACTGGAACCCAAATCTTTACACAATTTTTCTAACAACTTTTTCTGTCTAGCTGAAAGACAGACACACAGAAACGGGCATCAGCATCGCGGTAGACGGCGATCCGAAACTCCTGCACCAAACACATCATTTTCCGGTGTACCTACTTATTCCAAAAAAGTCACTGTGACAAATATTACTGCAATGATATCTGGGTACTAATGACACTGTGCGTGGGCGCGCCAGCTATCCACCCCGTACAGGAGTGAACAACTGCACAAGTGGTTTACAGAAGCACTTTATACAATCGCTCTGTGTTTTTGCCTCAGATTTACGGTTGGCAGGATGTTTCTCAATTTTCTGTATTAACAAGACCTAACGAAGTAGCTGATTGATTTCAGCTCATTAAGTCGCCTGGACACTAACAACTTGAAATACTCCTTATAACTGAAAGTAAGAACATCACCCCCCCACAAAAACAGGAGCAAAAAACCAGTTTCCTGAAAAATGAAACACAAATGACAAAAGAAAGCATTTACACTCAACATTTAAAATGCATTAAAGACATTAAAACAAAGGGACAATCTGCTTGAAGGCAGCACCCAGCTTTCAGCTTCCGCTGATCAAGAGCAACACAGCCACCCGCCAGGCAGAGGGCTGGGCCCTGGGGCCGCGCCCTGAACCAGCACCTCGTCCCCGAAGTCATCTGTCCCCGAAGTCATCTGACAACGCACACCCGGAGCTGAAATCCCAGCACCAGCTTCACAAACGTAAAGTAAGATGAGAATCCGTGCCTGTCCGCCCGCCGTTCCATCCCTAACCGTCTCAGGAACCATTCAGATGCAAACAGACGGATCCTTACAAAAAAAGCTTATCCCGTCAGCTACATTCATGGGAAAAAAAGAAAACCCCCACAGCCGAAAAGACAGAGCAGGACCGTACAAAACACACAGGCAGGAGCCAACACTCTGCTAGATTCCAGGGGAGATCTCGGCGACAAGGAAAGGGTCAGTGACAGAAGCTAACACAGAGCTCTCCCTAGCGGCACGACATTCCACTGGCGTGATTAGCGCCATGCGGGGTAAAGCCCACTTCTCCCACACGCAGAAAACTGATCAGACATCTGTGACCCTCGTGTCGAAAGCAGAGCTTGCCGAGTGCAAGAGTGAGGTCCCGCAGACCCGGGTGAGGGGACGGTGAGATCAGACACGGGTCACTGCCAGCTAACAGCAGGACCTGATACAGAGCCCGGGCTGCCCAGACACCTCTTGCGAAGGCACGGCAGCACGGAGCCCATCCGCATCAGGCAGGAAGGGGGACACGGGCACCCCTCGCACCGCAGCACCGATGCCCCCCAAGGAGACCGCAAGGCCAGCCACGATGGCCACCCAGCAGACACAGCAAGTCATCCCAAGCATACCGTGGGAAAGGGGGACAGGCGCAGAGCCAGGAGACTGCGAGGCCCTCTGAGTGACAGATGCCCCTTCTAACCTTCCCAAACAAAGCAGCCCCTCCGCCAGGAAGCCCACATGCACTAGACACTCGAAGGCAGTATCTCCTCTCCACGAGCTTTATGGTAGTTAAAAGAAAACGTTCCCTCTCACTCTCTTTACAGCCGTGTCAGAGGGTCCTTATTACCAATTTTCTAAGAAGTGAGTCCAGAGGAAGCAAGGCCAGGAGCATAAGGGCATCCTGATCCCCAGGAAAAGACCAGCTGTGAATACAGAAGGCGTGGGACAGCCAACACAAACTGCCCGTCGTGTCAACACACCGGCCCCCGGCTTCTGGGGTGTCATTATTCTGGAACTCTGGGAGCTGTGCAAGGGTCAGCCTTGACCTAGTACATGTGGAGGGATCACGCCTGCCTGTCGTCAAACAATGGCTCCTTTCTCAGTAATCACTTCCCCCAAAGGATTAAGAATCTATCACTGCTGTTTCTCTTGAAAGACATACTGCTGAAACACCTTCTCAAGGTTTTGAACAGATAATTGAACGTACTCAGTACTTACACCTTAAAATAAGCCTGGCTATCTGACACGAGAAAGTTCGTAACAGCTTATAATTATAAAATAACATTACCAAATGCTTCCATGTCCTGGTTTACGAACCAAAACAAACATTCAAGCAATTTCCAAACAGACTAATCAACACACTAAGTGAATTTCAAACGAACCACTCATTTATTAAACAGCTTTCGCTCCTTAAAAATCAATCAATAAAATCCCTATGTGAACACTGGAGTGCAAACGCACAGAGCTCTGACAGAGACCTCGCGATCTGGAACTACCTAGCGTGACGCGGTTTCTTCCCGATCTGCACAGAAACCCAGGTCCGCAGCGTTGCAGCCTTCCCACACACAGCACGCCCGCAAGCACACAGGCGTCCCTTCTCAGCCGGGGGACGGCGCTGCCTGTCCCTGCGGGTGTGGCGGCCGCCCGGGCGGGCTTACCGGGCATGTTTCTCAGGAGCTTGGCGTTGCACATGTGGCCCTTCCGAATGTCAGTCAGGATGTACTCCATCCGCTTGGCCCTCCACAGGAAGTTAAACACCCGCAGGTAGTGGCTCATACACTCGCGAGTAAACACCTGAAAAGAAGAGCACGACACAGGTGGGTAGTCCTCTGCGACGGGAGAGCCTCCCAGGACAGCACTCGAGCTTTCTGCTTCCTTTTAACACAAAAAAAGCCAAGGAACACACAATCAAGTCTCATAAGTGCTAAGTAGCACGTGAGCGACGAACACGTCCTAGGAAGTCCCGTGGCACTGAACCGCAGCGATCGGGGACGTGCTGAGCAGCACGTCACTCTCACATCAATGCCAGAAACTGAGAAACATGGCTGGTGACCGGTGTGTTGGGACCTTTAAACCCAGCCTAACACTCAGTCGAACACGCGGACTCTTAGCTCCGGCTCCGGCTCCGGTTCCAGCTCCGTGGCAGCTTGACCCCCCGAGGGAGATGTGAGGGGGATCAATCTGGCGGAGGCAGGGCCGGGAAGGACCCCCAGGCTGTAAAGGGGCTGCGGGTGGTCTTCCAGGAGGTACATCTTGCTCTTGAAGCCATTTCACTGCAACTGGCCTGCAGGGTCCCAGCGCGGGAAGATGCGCCCCGTGGGCAGGGGTGGGAGGAGGCCTTCCTTCCACGCTCACCTCCCTCCCATGGAGGCCGGTTAAATACGCATGTCAGGTGACCCACAAAGAATCTTCTGGAGTCGGTCTGTCCCACGCAAACACGGCTCCGACACTACTGCGTATGTGTGCACGCAGATGGGGCATATGTTTGCCCTTTCCTAGATGCTATGAGAAAGGGATGCATCTTCTGTGTCCCCAGCGCTCCCCTCGCAGCACAAACCGGAAACAGGCCACGTAAGCGGGACCTCTGCCGCCAGCAGTGCTGGGTGGGGGTTTTCCCCCACATCACCCTCTTGCAGCCCCTATGCCCTAGCTAACCCACACTTTCCTCCAGCCCAGACCCCGCCTGCCCCTCAAGGATGAAGGCCCCACGCGCTTCCCGGCCCCTTCTCCAGACAGGACACTCTTCACTGACCCTCGCAATCGGAGCACTTCGCCGTGCACTGCTGGACCGGCTTCCCACCGTGTGTGTTCGGGGCACTGCCTACTTGTAGTCCTTACGAGGACTACCTGTCTGTCTCCCACAGCGCTTTCTGTGCCAGCATTTGGCAGGTGCACGTCTAAAGGGGAGTGGTTAGGGACTGCTTTGCATGGGCTCTGAAATCAACCCTGAAGGGAGGGGCACCATCTATTCTGCGGTGCTGCCCGCACCACTGCTCATGCCATTACGGAGATGAAGGTGATGGGATGAAACAACTTTACAACTGCACTAAAGAAATGTGGGGGCACCTGGGGGGCTCAGTGCATTAAAGCCTCTGCCTTCGGCTCAGGTCATGATCTCAGGGTCCTGGGATCGAGCCCTGAATCGGGAAGCCTGCTTCCCTTCCTCTCTCTCTGCCGACTTACGATCTTTCTCTGTCAAATAAATAAATAAAATCTTAAAAAAAAAAAATTCTTTTTAAATAAAAAAAGAAATGTGCCACACAAACGCCATCTGGAGGCTCCCGTAAGCGCCAGGCTCCCAGAGCACACTCCATGGGACCCGGTTCACAAACATCCAGTCTCATCACAATCCTTCAAACTCTACAGCTGTTTCAGAGAGAACAGTCGTACCCCACTGCACGGACACGGGGAATCACCCTTCACCTTTAGTGTTACTGCACATCTGGGCTTTCAGTTCACTGTCTGTGTAGAATGAAGTTCAGAAAAATATTAAATAAGCTTCTGACACCTGACCTCAATGCCCTGGAGATCCATGACCGACCCATGGATTTCATCCCACTCAGCACCTAAGCGAGAAGATCAGAGATAACCCTCCATGTCCTTCTTCACAGGGTTAGCAAGAAGCTACAATCACACTGCATTACAGCAGATAAAATTATGGGACTAATATAGGAGACATTCTCTTCGTAATTAAATGCTCTACAAAAACGACAATCTCAGTTAATGAGAACATAAAAGGAACAGAAATAATACAATAAATTTAACATGGAAAAAGCAATCCATTTTCTTCCAAAATTTAACTTTAAAAAGTGTACCTTTAATAAAATATTCCAAGTAGCGGAAAATATAACAAGCCAGGACACAGTTAACCCAGGACGGGAACAGCAAAGGCCAGAGGTGCAAGACGTCCCGCCCTGCACAATGTCCCCAGCACACCCTGCTGATGCGCTCCAAGGCCCTGCCCCCCCTCTCCGAGGAGCCTCCCAGGCGTGCCCTCCCCCCACTGGCGCTGGCATGGAAGTCAACACCTGTTAGCCACAGCTAGAGCCATTCCAAATGTGTTCTTTAAATAAATCTGAGATACAAACTTCTTCACTGTTCCGACTAGAGCTTTCAAAAATCCAGACTGAAAAACAAACAGCCTAAGCGACTGTTCGCACACAAGCAGGCCGCACCTAACTGTGCGCCCTCCGTGAAGCCCGCGGTAGCGCCCAGAACCCAGCAGCTGCGTCTGTGGCCACGCTCAATCCACCACGACTCGAGGCACTCGTCCTTCGAAATGAGATACGGTGGTCTCTACTGCGGTGTCTTTCACGCCAGAGACAGTAATAACAACGTACTCACAAGCTAGTAATAGGAAAGTTTCTGATTTCAATGATAATGCACAGAACAGATTTTTTTAAGTAGGCTCCATGCCTAGCGGGGAGCCTAACGGAGAGCTTGGACTCGGGACCCGGAGATCATGACCTGAGCGGGACTCAGGACCCGGACGCTAACGGACTGAGCCAGCCAGGAGCCCTAGAACAGAGCATTTTAAGGAGTTAAGAATTTAAAACCACTTAGGATGGACGTCAAAGGAGAACAAGTGAATTTGACAATGACAAAAAATTAGACCTGACGGCAGTCGCGCGTTTACAACACAGGGCTTCGACCTGGTAACGTTTCAACCCTGGGAGGCGCGTGAGCTCCCGGTGCTCCCGGCCTGCGGCAGCCGCGCCAGCACCCCGCAGGGCACACCGGGAGCCCCGGGACAGGACAGCCCTGGGGGAGCACCCCAGCGGGGGTGGCACTCATCCCTGGAGAATTTTAAAGCCAAATCATATTTCTTCTTAGTGGAGTATTTCCCCGAAAATTAAAAGAAACGCATGTCCTCCTCCAACACGTCAGCTGTGGAATGACTGAAGTGGGTTCAAAGAAGCTTCCCGGTGAAGGAGGCTTCACTCGGGTCTGAACAGAAGCGCGAGCGCTGAGGGGCTGGGCTCGCCGCGGACACACGCTGACGGCTGGTCTCCCCACAGCCCGCGACGGCGCTTCTGTTAAGCGCGGCAAATGCACTCCATACAACGCTACAGCTGTTTCCTGTCGGTTTAAGCGACGTTTTACCCAAGAGTCCAACCGGACTCCCCTGAAACACACTTGCTGGCCTCTGAAGGACTCGCTGCCATCCACGAGCAACGCGGCAGCGCCGGCGATGCACTTACTAAGTCCTCGCTAAAACCCAAGATGCAACAAAGACTATTTTTAAGAATTCTTAAAATTACAGATCATTTCAGCGCTCATTAATGACCAGCTAAAAGACACACGAGTATCGCTTGTTTTTACTCAGTGGGTCTACCCCAGATGTCGTGCCGGCTTTCTCTAGAAGCTCCCGGAGAAGACAGCTGGTCGCAAACAAGCGACGGCCAGCAGCCTGAGGGGCTGTGGCCACTGTCCCGTCACTCAGCACGGCCTTACCGTTGCGATGGGCCCATCGACGTGGTAGTCCAGGCTGAACACGTCCCACCCGGTGTCACCTGGAGAGACCTGGGGACAAACACAAACGCTGCAGGCTTTCCCGCCAGCACTCTGCTTACTGCCAGGGGACAGGTCTGGGCCTCGGAGAAACGGCAGTAAAATCAAGCCCAATTTTTGTAGAAGGTTCCGCAGTTCAGAGTGTCCGTGACATGAGAACTGCACCCTTCTGTGCACTCCTGTGCCTTCGGTACTGCAACCCCAGCCACCCAGGAGACACTCTGCAGACGCCGTGCAACGAAGGGCGTGGTTCTGCAGAAGCACCATAAAGTCCATTTAGAATTACTCACCACACTCAGCTGACAGAAACTCACTGCCTTCTATGTCCCAAATCCTTTAAAAGACCACATTTTAAAAACCCAGTAGTCCCTGCTAGTGGTCCTTCATCAGAGCAAACAGTGTATGAGGTTTCTCAGACTCATTCCCTAAAGAAAAGTCATCATCTAGCAAACTGAAACTAAACACACCGGTGCTCGCTGTGTTACTATTTTGCTCATAAGCATCATCACCACATCTCATTCCTGTGGCTCCTGCCATGTTACCCGAAACAGGAGTTACTCCACGACAAGCTGCCAGGCACCCTGGGAGCGCTGCAGGCTCTGGGCCCAGGGTCCCGTCCAGCTCGCCCATCTGAGCACAGGCCGCAGGCAGCGACCCCCCGCCCACCAGGCTAGACCACCTGCCCTCGAGCAGGGCACTCCCTGCCACGCAGGCCTGAAGCCACGGTACCTCCAGCAGCCTCACGTCCAGCCTCTTGAGGATCTCAGGGCTGTCAAACTGGGCGTTGGTGGCTCGGACGGCTGTTTCAAGAATTCCAGTCAGGTTGTGTTGATACAAAGTTGTAGCTGGACGGACAAGTTCTGGTCTAACAGATTTTTTAAAAATAAAAGAAAATGTTATTTGAATCCTTAATGAGCTTTATAAAACTCAAAATCAATAAAAGGGTTCAAAATTATAAAAATTAAAAAGACAAAAGAAACCACTACAACCCGGGAACTAAAGTTTCACAGAATTAGGGACACCTGGAGTCAGTTGGTTAAGCTCCTGCCTTCAGCTCAGGTTATGATCCCAGGGTCCTAGGATGGAGCCCCGTCTCAGGCTCCCTGCTCAGTGGGAAGCCTGCTTCTCCCTCTGCCCTTCTCCCTGCTCGTGCTCGCTCTCTCTCAAATAAATAAAATCTTTAAAGAAAAAAAGTTTTACAAAATTAAATGTCAACAGGATTTCACCAAGTACGTGAGGAGCAAAACAGTTCTTTAAACCTCAAAAAAATTTTGACTCCACTTTACTTGAAAATACTTCCATGCGCCACACGTTTGTTAAAAACAGACTTTTCAACTCAAGTCTGGTCTACGGTGACATGAAGTACTGTGACCTCCTGCACAGCTCCGATGGGAGGAGAGCTCCTGACATCAGAGCAGCCGGACATAAGGACGTCATGATCCTAAAGGCTAAAACTTACGGCACCATCAGCAAACACATCTTCAGGATTGCTGATGCCTGGGTTTCTCAGTAAGAAGCTAATGTTCTGGGACGGCTCTGGTGTTCAAGTGAAGAACACAGCCGTGCGGGGAGGCAGCCGGTAAGAGAGCAAATCCTAGGAGTTCTCATCACAAGGAGAAAACCTTTTATCCTTTTTTTCTTTTTGAGCGTCTGTACGAGAAGACAGGACGTCAGCTGAGCCTGCTGGGGCCTTCACGTCACAACGGGGGGAGACGGAGCCATTGTGCCGTATGCCTCACTCTTACGCAGTGATGTAACCCAACTACTCCTCAGAAAACTGGGGGGAAGCCCTGCCAATCACCGGCGATGTGCACCGCAGCTCTGCAGCGGCAAGTCTGCAGGGCGGCAAAGGCCGGGGCAGTGAGAAGCGCCGGACCACAGCGCCATCACTCGCACATGGGAGCCCGGAGATGGGCGGCGTTGCCCCCTTTCAAAACTGCAGCCCTAAAACACGTCTTCGAGAAGGAACACATCTTCTGGGGTGCTGGGTGTCTCAGTGGGTTAAGCCTCTGCCTTTGGCTCAGGTCATGGTCCCAGGGTCCTGGGATCGAGCCCCGCATCGGGCTCTCTGCTCAGTGGGGAGCCTGCTTCCCCCTCTCTCTGCCTGCCTGCTTGTGATCTCTGCCTGTCAGATAAATAAATGAAATCTTAAAAAAAAAAAAGAAAGAAACAGTATGTTTTTTGGACTCATTTCAAACAGGAGCCAACTGTGACCCCGCTGCACGCCCTGCGGACACTGGACGGCTGGCGCCACAGCACTCCCCAGGCCCACGGGCTCCTCCGTGAACGAGGCACAGAATGAGCACAAACAAAGGGATTCCAGTGTGACAATCTCTTCAGATGGCATCTCACCAGTACGCTCTACAAGAATTCAGCAAGTCTCCCTGTAACGCCCTCTACTCTTCCCGACCGCGCCCCCACTGCCGGCCGCACGCTCTTGGGGCCAAGATGCTTACTTGAGAAGGTCCATCAGGTGTCGTATGAAGTCGCCCTGTCCGAGCAGCAGGTACCGCCTCACGGCCTGCATGTGGTCCAGCAGGCTGTACTTCTTGTTCAGGACGTCCAGTAGGTACTTGCTGGTCTCAAAGTAGGCCGCGTCGATTTTCCCCCGAAACGCGTTCTCCAAATCTGTGAACAAATCTGTAGCTATAAAGAACAAGAGGAGAAGTACACAGACGTACATAATTTATATTTCAGTAACATAAAATGAAAGGCCCCCACATACAGAAGCCATCGCCAAAACCCCCAAATGGCACTGAGGGCAGACCCAGCGGGATGCGTGCCCAGGAAGGCAAGCGAGCCCCCAGCCCCAGGCCGTGACTTGGGAAAGGGCCCTGACAGCAGGCTGGCGCGTGCTGACCTCCGGGTCAAGTCAGTGTAACAAACCCGAAACCGCCCCCACCACACCAGTGATCTGTGCGGTGCAGGGTGGTCACGACTCAAGGGTGCACACGCGCCCACGGGACGCCCTGGGAAGTGGTCAAGGGATGGCCTGTGTGAGGACGGGCTGTGCGGACGGTGAGCCTGGCTATGGGGTCAGGGCCGCCACAGCAGCCGCACCGGGAGATTTCTGGGGGGACGCGGAGTAAGAGCAGACTGTCCCCAGCAAGGAGACCTAACTCTCAGCAGTAATATATAAAAAACAAACGTTTCCACAGTTTTACACGGAGCAGAAACAGCACAGGGAGAAGACACACGTACGGAGCGACTTGCTCGCAGTCAGACAAGACGAGGCAAGGCCTCAGCAGCGCACGGTCTTCCCCTGGAGCCGCTCCCAAGCTTCAGGAGCCTTCGGGACTGTGTTCTGTTTGCTGCTCAGAGTAACAGTCCCAGTAAGAAAGACCTGCTTTGATCCCTGCTGTTCAGACCGCACGTCACTGTGGGCTGGAGTCCAATGACTCAGTAACGTGCGGACACGACTCATGAGCGGAACAGCGGCCACGTTTTAAGGGGCGGTGGGGAGTGGGCTACGTACTTCTGCTCGTCTGTATCGTCTTAAAAGTGTAAATGTTACCCCAGAAATGCTTTTAGGGTTAGGGTTGGGGCTGGGGGGACAGCGGCACAGCAGCGTCACTGCAGCCCAGAGGCGCACAAACCCCGCGCCCCCCACACGTGAGCACGGCCCCACGTCCCGGGCCCCGAGCCGGCCGTCTTCTGTGGGCACCAGAGCACTCGACACCTGTCCGTACCATTCTCCTGGCTCTTCTTCCCTGTTCTACCTCTTAAACACGTATCTCCGCAAAGTCTGCACTCGGACCACACCCCTCTCTGTTCTAAGAACTAAACCGGGGTCCACGAATCGCTGAAACGTACACGCTAAACCGTGTGCTAAATGCACTGAGGGCGGGAGGAGAGGCGTCTGACCCCAACAGCCGGAGCACCCGCGACACCACGGAGCCCCGTCCCAAGCAGCACGGTGACACGGGCACCTCCCAGAGCCCAGCAGCAGCCGTGGCCTCCGTCTGGATTCCCGGCACAGCGCTTCCAGCACGCGCCGGAGACCTCCTCCCGCGAGTCCTCTCAGACACGAAAAACCAAACTGGGCCGAGAGGCACGTGAACAGATGCTCGCCACCTCTCATCGTCGGGGAAACGCAAATCAGACCAGAGAGGCACCGCCTCACCCCTGCCAGAACGGCCAGAAACAGAAACACACCCCCAGGCGCCGGCGAGGCTGCGGACAGAGGGGAGCCCACGGGCACAGCTGGCGGGAGCGCGAGCCGGAGCAGCCGCTGTGGCAAGCGCATGGAGGGTCAAGACACGGCAAGGACAGCGGCCGTAAGCTCCGGGACGTCCGTGACCAGGCATCCACCCAAGAAGGTGGAAACGCTCACCTGCAAAGACGCGCCCCACGTTCAGGGCAGCGTCCCCTCAACACGAGATCCGGAAGCAGCCCAAGCGTCCCCGACGGACGGGCAGTCACAGGAAATGCGGGGTCCGCACACAACGGAACGGGACGCAGCCTTACAAGGAGGCAATCCCACTGCGGCCGCACGGACAGACCCCGAGAACGCGACGCCAAGGGAAGTGAGGCGGCTCAGAAACACTGCGTGGAGCCTGCAGCCGTCCGGCCCAGGAGCAGCGAGCCGAGAGGCGGCTGCAGGGCTGCGGGGAGGCGAGGATGGTCACAGGGCACAGTCCTGGTGATGCCAGGTGAGAAAGGTCTGGGGTCTAGCTCACGCCCAGGGCCTACAGCCAGCCCTGCAGGGTCGTACGCTTGCAGCACTTCCTGCCTGTTACTGTTGGTAATCGTGATTTCATTTGCACGTTTCTCTTCAGGAAAGGCACAGCCATCACCATGAACAAGAACTCGTACTGTCTTGCCTACACCTGCCACACCGTCCCATGCACAGAGTCAGAGGGAGCCCGTGAGCAGGAAACGCAGCCACGGCCAGAGAGCGGTACATGCCCGCCACCATGGAATCACAGGGCGGAGGGGCAGCCGATGGGGAAAGCGGGAGAGAACAGCACCGAAGGGAGCCAGACACCGTTCAGAGCAGGTGGCAATTCCACGTGGCACTCGGAATGCGAGCCACACGTGTAAGCCCCTGCTGACCCCTGACTAAGCCTCCAGGTTGGCTGTGGCCCCCATCAGCAGCAGCTGTCCTTCCTCATCCGGGCAAAGCATCGCTACAGCAGTTAAAGAGAACAGGAATATAAATTACTACGAGGGGTTAGTAAGTGCAAAACACCAAGACTTCGTCTAAAACTTATTGTTTAAACCCACATAAAAAATGGAATTGAGGGGCGCCTAGGTGGCTCAGTGGGTTAAAGCCTCTGCTTTCGGTTCAGGTCATGATCTCAGGGTCCTGGGATCGAGCCCCATGTCGGGCTCTCTGCTCAGCAGGGAGCCTGGTTCTTCCTCTCTCTCTGCCTGCCTCTCTGCCTACTTGTGATCTCTCTCTCTGTCAAATGCATAAATAAAATCTTAAAAAAAAAAAAAAAATGGAATTGAGGGGTGCCTGGGGGGCTCGGTGAGTTAAGCCTCTGCCTTCAGCTCAGTTCATGTTCTCAGGGTCCTGGGATCGAGCCCCACATCAGACTCCCTGCTCAGTGGGGAGTCTGCTTGCCCCCGCCCCCGCCTGCCTCCTCTCTGCCTGCTTGAGACGTCTCTCTCTGTCAAATAAATAAATAAAATCTTTAAAACAAAGGGGAATTGGAAATTTGCACAGTGGTATTCCATACACATCACACTACATATGAAGGTATTTTGGACAACTAAGAGCATCCGTCCGTCCCCCTGGAAGAAGGCGGCTGTGGGCAGTACATACACACGCAGCCCCTCCACCGCCAGCGCCCGCGTACCATCCTGGGGGGAGTCTGCAGACTTGGTCACTGCTATCATCTTTGCGGTAGGCGTCTGGTCATGACAGACCTGGTGCAGGAAATTTATTGACTTTCCTATCAAAAGGACCTAAAACGGAAAACAGCCTGGAGTTACCTTTACATACAAATGATTAATCGTGCAACTACTACAAAGATTCATAAGAACAAACTACGAACTGGAAACTAAAGAACGAGACGCCTGGGGCAGCATCGAGCGAATCCCAGAAACTGGAAAGACCTCACTAGCTGACACATGGATTCAATTCCTATGCTCCTAACGGTAAAATGCAGTAAAACCGCATTAAGAAGATTCCTCCTGTCACACGGTGGGCAGACACAAAGCCCAAGTGTGTCTCCCGGCCTTACCTTTCTGGACTGGTCCATCGTGATGAAGGAGGGAATCATGGATTTCCGCAAGGTGTACTTGTCCTGCCACAGACGGTCTGTCTTCACCGCTGGGTCGGAGGCTACAAAAAACTGAGAGCAGAGACAGCCGCGTCAGACAGTGACCCTCGTGGCAAACGACCCGCTAACAGCAACGCCAAAGGAGTCCTGAGAGCCCAGCCCTCCAGACACAGAAGAGTCGCCCGTTACAGAGCAAAACTCGTCTTAGAAAGCATTTTGGACACGTCACCCTCTAAGCAGAAATCGCGTCATGTCCCAGGCTCCTTAAACGCAGTGTAACGGAGCAGGCTCTGTCCCGAAGACGCCCGATGTCCGCGGTGAGCGTGGTCACGGCGGACCCCGCGGGCAACCCCATGGTCTGGGTGGGAGGACGGCGTTCTCCCTCCGTCTAAACGTGCGGCCCGCTGCAGGGGTGCGGCCCCTCCCGCCGTGCGCAGCCCCCGCAGGCTCTCCCTCGCAGAGCCGCGCGAGCCCGGAACACAGGGGCTGAAGCGGACGTGCTCCACAGGGACCGAGGGCTCCGGGCAGATGTGGACATGCGGGCGGGCGGCACCCGTCGGCCAAGCAGCACTGCCGGACGCGACCTTCCGAGAATAGCCTCGCTCAGAAGCTCCTCCCTGGTCCGCTGGGCTCGTCCCCTCGCGACCCCCCGCGCAGTCCGCCGTCTGACCACAGAAAGGGCACGGGTGTTCGGAGCTAACTGGGCCCGACTCCCCCTCGGCCGCCGCCACCAGGCCGCTCTCGGTCCTCCGGCCGGCGTCCCAGCGGGCTCGCACTCGTCTCCACAAGCTGCGTTTCCGACGGAGCAGCGGAGCCGCGTCGAGCCTTACCTGCGGCAGACAAGCCAGACGGCAGGGAGCGCCACGACACTCCCGCGAGCAGAACGCGCCACCTCCCCGCAGGTTCTGCCGGCCGGCTGGCGAAAGCCGGGCTGCCTGCACTGGTGCTATCCTGGCAACGGAACCTGGGCCCGCTCTCCTGGCGCGAATGGCCATTTGCTCTTATTCTCCGGTAAACTGTCTTTTCATCCCCTCAACCCATCTTTCTCTGGGACTTTGTCCTCTTCTCATCAATATACAAAAATTGTTGTATTTGGGATAATGACCATTTGCAGGTCCAGATTATAAATGTTTGCAAGCGAATCATTTACCACCATTTACAACATACTCCGGTTTTGCTTTGTTCCGTTTCTGTTGTGCAGGTAAATGACTTCCTAATGGCTTCTGCGTTTCCGGTCTTCCTAAGAGCTCCCGGTTCCCTGATCACACAAATATCCCGCACCATTTTCTCCCAGCATTCCTGCCGTGTTGTTTCTAGGACTCCGGTCCTTCATCCCTCTGGAAATTATCTTGGATGGAACGCAGGGGTCTGGCCTTCCTTCCGGACAGCATCCGCCGCCTAGTGGCCGAGTCACCCCACGCCTTCTCTTCAATGTGCCATTTCTTCCTCTGGGCTAGGACACCTCATCAGAAACCCTCGCTGTCCTTAATTGTATCAACAGGTCAAAACGGCGGAAAGTTGACTAGACCGAGAGAGGCTGAGGCGGCACCGGACAGCATCCTCCTCTCCCGGCCTCCAAGGGGGACCAGTGGGCTTCGTGTTTCATCATCATGGACCAGACTTAAGCACATCTGGGTTCCAAGCCGTGCACGGACTATCCTTCCCGGCACTCCGGGGTTCCCATTCTGGGGTGACAGGAGCCTCTTCCAGCCAGCTGTGAAGTCCTTCAGACCTGAGCCGCACTGTCTCCCTTGCTTCTGGTATGGAAGGCGCTCGAGGCTCATCTTCTTCCTGTCTCCCGCAGACCTAGACTCAGTCCCTCCTCCAAGGAGCCCTGGTTCCTTTCAAAGGGCACTTGCACCATAATTTCAGTACTCGGTAGTGTCTCCCGTTAGAAACTGGGCGGTTCGCGACTCAGCACTGGCCATGTCATGTGTGGCACCCTGGCTCCCAGCAGGACTGTCAAATCCACTTAAGTCACAACATACCTGAAGGGCTTCTTCCGGTGATTCTGACACAAGTTCCAAATCACCAGGTGAACCAGACACAGCCCTCCCCAAGGAAAGTCTCTCCACAGAGACAAAATGTATTTAAAGAATTTTACAAATATTTTTAGTCTTCATACAGCGATACAAAATTAATGGTTTCCTAGCAGAACATAAATAACCCAAATTAACCCCAGACGAGAGAAGCTGAACGGTCACTAAGGCACACAGCCCACTTTAACTTAAAAAAAAAAAAAAGACATTTTTATGTTGAAGAATTCTAGATCACAGAAAAATATACAGAATGCTTCAGTTTATTTTATGGGTCCTGTACAACACTAGCAAAACCTGATAAAAATAATACCCAAAATGGGCACGTGGGTGGCTCAGTCGATTAAGTGGCCGACTTGGTTTCAGCTCAGGTCATGACCTCGGGGTCCTGAGAGCGAGCCCCACGTGGGGCTCCCTGCTCAGCACAGAGTCTGCTGAGGATTCTCTCCCTCTCGCTCTGCCTCTTCTCTCTCTCCCATAAATAAATCTTAAAAAACAGTAATAATACCCAAAATGGAAGGACAGGTCAGTTTCACTGTGAATACAGCTGGAAAAATTAGGAAGAAAGTAGTGCCCCTGCGTGACGGGAGTAGGATCGTTTCGCTCAGGGTACGTTACACTTCCGTACGTTACAGGGTACGTTACGCTACCTGTCTAACGACAAGGGAAGAGACAACAAATTATAAAACAGTATCATGTAGTCATCAAAACTAAAGTTTTTCTTAACTATCCTAAACCCTTCCAAGAACCGGGTGGAAAAACGCACGGCGCTTCTTGCCAGGGAGAAAACAGCGCACATATCCACAAACCCACTTCCATGTGCCTCTCAGGACCTGCAGGGATCGCGCTCTACCAAGCCTTGGTACAGGATAATAAAATCCAATGGCATGAAATTTTCATTACTAAAAAAAAAAAAAATACTATTTGGTAAAGCAGGAATGCAAAATAGTATGTTTCAGAAATATATTCAATGAAGGCTGAAACGTTTTTTTCTTATTCACTTCAAATTAAAATGAAGTAAAAAGGGTTACAAAATACCATGCATGCGCCGTATCTGACACACAGAGAAACATACAAAAAATATTAACAGGTTATCTGTTCAAGATGGGATCACTAATAAACTTTCTCTGTTAATATGCTCAAAGTTTTTAATTAATAAATATTTTTAAATCAGAAAAAAACTCTGTCCAAAAGAACTGAGTACTTCAAGCCAGCGAGTGAGCATAAGGTGCCAGGAAAAAGAAACCCTCAGTAACATCACTTTTCCAAGGCAATCAAAGAAAAGGATTTTTTTTTTTTTTCTGTTCACAGAAATCTACTCCCAAGGATGAATCTTTAAGGAGACATAATTTTTAGTGGCATGAAGCCAGGCCTAGGTGGTATCCGTTACACGCAGCCAATCTCCTTTGTAAGCAGGTATCTGAATAAATGCCGTATTTTTATGACCAAGAGGATAAGATCACTATATTTATTTTCAACTCAAATTTATCTTTAGGTACAAATTGAAATTACCAAGGTATTTATTGATCTTTACATTTTAGGTTTTTCTGATTTATATTCCCTTTCTAATTTTAAACACGTAACTAGTGAAGGCTGGCGGCATAGTCAGTACTACGATAGCTTAACCTACTGTCGCTTTAAGACACACGTCAACTATCCCTCACGGAAATTTTTTTAAAATGTCATCAGCCCACCGCGAGTAATCCAAAAGGTCGTCAGGTCACCACGCTCGCTGTGGCCCCCGGCTCGGCAGACTAGACGAACTGCGCGTAAACGGTCTTGATCAGTCACTTAACAAAAAGAGCTCGTTTCTACAAACACCACACAAATTCGCCTGATAGCTGGAGTGTATCCGGGTTTTTATCAGAAAGAGCAATAAGACAATTTATTTTAAAAGATAGAAAACTCAGGCAATTCAGTTATCTTTAGAAATTATGAAAGCATCACTTCAGCTGGGGGCAGAGCAGCGTGCAACCCATCTGCCAGCAAACACGGAGAGGAATAGGTGCATCCCCGCATTTAATTAATCCTCTGAAGAATACGCCGTTACAGAGGGAAAAAACCAAGGCCAGAACATAATTGCTTTTATTTCATTGATGCATTTTCCACTCAAGGTTCTTTAATTTTCACAATGTGTCAAACACAGAAAGAACTGAGAAAAAAATATAACATAACTGTACCATGATTTCTCATTAACGGTTGGACAAATGCCAAGGCCTCCCTAACTAAAAACAGAGATGAAGAGGGTAATTTTCTTAGCAAGCAGCATAGTTTCTAAGAAACAGATCCATTATTACACACAGACCCCCACCCAACTGTCCACGGACAGGCAACTCCCACGAGCCCCCACCCCGAGAGCCACCCGGAGAGCAGTGACAGAGGCTCTGGGCCCGACCGGGGCAGGACCTGAACCCGGGAAAGGTAATGGGTGAGGTAAACGGGTGTGTCCCACCTCTCAGCGGCGGGGCACACAAGTGCCAGGACAGCAAGACACCGTACGTGGTAATGGTAAACTTCTACGTTCAGCCATTCCTGGCAAGAGCACGAAAGAGAGTGCCGAGAGTGCTGAGTGCATCCGCGGGTACCCCGAAAGCAGCCACTGCGTTCCCTCTGGCTCAGTCACTGACCTTCCACACAGGGTGCGGACTTTCAGTTTTACAGCATGTGAGCAAACATCTGAAGCAAGTTTGAAAATTTTCGAGTTCTGAAAGCAAAAGACCTTTTACCTTTGCCCTTCTTTTCTGGCTCCAAGTTGAAGCCCCTCACCCTTTGACAAGGATCATCCAAAAGGCAAAAAATAAAAATAAATTAACACTGAACTGTCTTGGAGCGCCTGGGTGGCTCAAGGGAAGTGTCTGCCTTCAGCTCCGGTCACGATCTCTGGGTCCTGGGATCGAGCTTGGCGTCCGGCTCCCTGCTTGGTGGGGTCTGCTTCTCCCTCTCCCCACCTACCTCTCGTGCTCGCGCTTCTGGCTCGCTCGCTCTAATAAATTCTTAAAAGAAAAGAAAGAAGATAAAAGGAAAGGAAAGAAAAGAAAAAAAAACTGGAACTATCTTGTTCTTACCGTAAACAGGCATAACTTGCTCACCGCATGCTCCGGGGAGAAGACCCGTGCGAGCTACGGAAGGCCTAACAGACCAGCTTCTCCAGGCAGCACTAGCAACAAAGCGAAAACCAAATGCTTTCATTTGCGCCACTTTGTAACACCAAAAATAATCAGAAACTTCTTCCAAGGGGCGCCTGGGTGGCTCAGTTGGTCGGACGACTGCCTTAGGCTCAAGTCACCATCCTGAAGTCCCGGGATCGAGTCCCGCATCGGCTCCAGTCCCGCATCGGGCTCCTGGCTCCGTGGGGAGTCTGCTTCTCTCTCTGACCTTCTCCTCGCTCATACTCTCTCTCACTGTCTCTCTCTCAAATAAACAAATAAAATCTTTAAAAAAAAAAAAAAGAAAGAAAGAAACTTCTTCCAAATGTTGAACGTACTTGCTAATCACTTACCGTACCTATCACCTCTTAGAAGCTCTCCCTGGTCCGCCTTTGCATTTCCTGACAGAAGATGAACAAACGAAAGCTGGATAGCAGTTCCTGCCGGCTGGGCTACAGGGGCTTATATTTCGGTAACAACTCACAGTAAAGCCCCAACTGGCGGAGCCAGAGGCAGTCCGAGCGATTCCCTATCAGAAACAACAAAGCTTGGAGGCCACTTGGAATTTTGGGGAAAAGGAAAAGAAACTCACTCCCGGGTTGCAAAACGGCCAGCACCAGAGCAGCGAAGGCAGGACGCCGAGCCCTGAGCGTCAGGAGAGAAGCCTTTCCAGGGAGCGCGGTTCGGTCCCAGCAGGTGACAGAGCCCCCGCAAGGACAGAACCAGAGGGGACACGACGTGAGCGCTCTAGAGCCAGACAGATGTCCCGCTCCAGCAGGAGCCTCGGGCGATGGAGTTCCCGAGCAGTGGACGGCCGGGTCAGAGACGGAAGGTCCAAAAGCTCCAGAGGGACAGGCAAAGGCAGGGAAGGTTCCGGGTCCCCCACGTGACCCACACCCAGCCCACCCCCGCCCCAAGGCAGGAGAACGGCACGAGCCGTACGTGCTCCGGCCTGGGCTAACCTGCAGGAAGCCAGCTCCCACCCACGACTTTCCTTGAGCCGAGGTCTGTGAGCACTGACTGCAGAAAGGTGTGGGCACGTGTGCAAGGGAAGGGAAGGGCACTTTGGCACTAACTTCTGAAATTCAGCTCTCCCCTCCATTGTAAATGCAAAGGACGAACTGCAGTCCCCGTGCCTTTGTCCCGGAAATCAGACGTACTCACATCACCTGTGAAAAGCTCGTGCACAGATGTCCAAGTCACTAATCGCTTCTTACTGAACATGTGGATAAAAACACACACTCCTGTATAGCCCATTTGGTATTAAACCCGGAAACACCCGTAAGGTTAAACAGAGCCCCGTACCTCGTAATTTCGCTCGTATGCAGTGTTTCCCATTCTTCCTTCATGGTTACGCTCCCCTCAGCGCCCCAGAGACAAACTCCCAAGACACTGTCCTACAAGCGAGAGTGGGTGTGCGCTGCAGAGGCACTCGGGACTCGCCCCCTCCTCACCCCACCCTTGACCGCAACTCCGCACAGGTCCCGCTCGAGTCCGGCCAGGGCTGTGGAGGCTCGGGCTTCATCGTGCTCCAAAACCATCCCGTGCCCACGCCACAGTCCACGTCAAACCTCCCTACGAGGCTCCCAAGGCCCGCCAAAGGGACCCGAGACAGAACGGCCGGGCTCTCCTCCGGCTTGCTGAACACATGGAAGGCATCGAGGACACCCTCGAACCGGCAGAGAAGCAGAAGCAACTCAGCAAAGGAGAGTTAAATCTTAGGAGCCAGCTTCACGTAATACAGTCAGCATTTTAAAGTGGAATTCAGTGCTTTTTTAGTATTTTCCATAACAAGGTGTGTAACCACCACCGCTATGGAATTCTAAAACATCTTCTCCACCTGCAGACAAACAGCATACCCGTCAGGCAATGACCTCCCCGGTCCCTCTCTCCCTCCGCCCAACAACACGAATCTTCTAAGAATTCGCCTATCCTGCACGTTTCACGTAAATGAAAGCATCCAATGTGTGACCTTTTGTGTCTGGCTTGTTTCACGCAGCATAATGTTTTCAAGGTTCACCCACGTCACGGCACGCATCCAAGTCTCAGTCCTTCTACGGCTGACTATCCCGTTCCAGGATGCGGACAGACCGCATTCCGCTGGACCACCCACGAGCTCATGGGCGCTGGCCCTACTTCCGCTCTGGACTCTACAGTGTTAACGAGTAGCGCTTCTGTGATACCCCCGTACCGGTTTTCAGTGACTGTGTGCCGGCTTCTCTTGAGCACCGGGGACAGCCGGGTCCGCGTGGGACCTCCGAGGCACCGGCAGCTCCGCGCCCCAGCGGCCGCAGCACTCCGTCCCCAGCAGCACTGCGTCAGGCTCCAACTTCTCGGGAGTCCTCACTGACACTCGTCACGCTCCGGCTTTTCTTTCTAACACCATCCCAGTGAGTGTGCACGCCGGTATCCAACTGTGGTTTCCCCGTTCACACTTCCGTGACGACCCACGTTTCCGTCTTTTCCTGTGCTGCTTAAGGCCGCCTGCGGATCTTCGGGAAGATCTCGGGACTTGGCCCATTTCTCTACTGGGCTGTTCATCTCTGTGCTCGAGTTGGCACAGTTCTTACACACGGGTGCTAGACCCTTACCACGCAGATGACCTGAAACATTTTCTCCCGGTCTGTGGGTTTTCACTTTCTCAATGTCTTTTGAAGTACATAAGTTTTTAATTCTGAGGAAACCAATTTATCTTTTTCTTTTGTTGCTTAAGCTTTTGGTGACGCATCTAAGACACGACTGCCTGATCCAGAGTCACAACGATTTACACCTATGTTAACCTCTAAGCACTCACAGCTCTCCGTGGAGATCGACTTTGAGTTACTTCTTATGTACGGTACACGTCTGAGGTCCAACTGGTTCTTTCGTGTGTGGA
The DNA here is from genome assembly GCA_004024605.1 of Pteronura brasiliensis. Taxonomy (NCBI): domain Eukaryota; kingdom Metazoa; phylum Chordata; class Mammalia; order Carnivora; family Mustelidae; genus Pteronura; species Pteronura brasiliensis. The sequence goes on from PJEN01002065.1 coordinate 69,753, forward strand.
TGTGCGGCCGTCCCTGCACCACCTGCCGAAAAGACTAATCTTTCTTCATGAGTGGTCTTGGGGCACTTTTTAAAAATCAACTGAACAAAAACAAATGCATTCGTTTCTGGAATCTCAATCCTACCCTCTCGATCTACCCGTCTATACTCACGCAAGGACCACAACTCTGACTGCCGTGCCTTGTCTTAGGTCGTGAAATCAGGACATGTGACTCTTCCAACTTTGGTGGTGGTTTTTCCCAGAGTGTGTGGCTTTCCGGGTGCCACGGACTTCCACAGGGCTTTGAGGACCAGCCTTCCTATTTCTGCAAAAAGGCCACTGAAATTCTGATAGAAATGACGTTCAATCTGCAGTCATCTGGGGAAGCACTGCCGCCTTCACTGTACGTCCTCTCCCGGCCCAGGAACACACGCTGCCCCGCGCTCACGGAGGTCTGCTTTCCTGTCTCCCCGCAGCTCTGCGGTTTCCGGTGTGCACTGCTTCCACCTCTCCGCTCTAGTTTCTCCCCACGCACTGCTCAGTTCAGACACGATCACACATGGGATTATTTTCTTCATTTTATTTTTGGAGTGTTTATTTCAAGCATTTAACAAAGTGACCGATTTTCGTGTGTGGATCCTGCACCCAGTGCACGTGGAAAACGTGTTTATCAGACACATATTATGAACACTTTAGTTTTCTACACATAAAATTTTGTCATCTGTGACAGAAATTATTTTATTTCCTTTCCAATCTGAGAGTCTTCGTTTTTTAACGGTTATTCCCTTGTCTAACTGCCCTGCCTAGAGCCTCCAGTGCAATGTTAAGTAGAAGTGGGGAAAATGGAGCCCCTGTCCTGATCTTGGGGCTGGAGTGTGCACCCTTTCACCGCTATGATGTTACCGTCGGTGTTTTACGGATGCCCTTGATGAGGTGAGAAGCTCCTTTCTATTCCTACTTGGTGATGAACTTCATCAAACGCATTTTCTGCATCGACTGGGCTGTGTTTCCTTCACTTTTATCAGGATGACGTGTTATATCACATTGATTTAATTATGCTGAACTACCCCTGCGTTTCTGGGAGAAGTCTCACGTGCTTAGGGTGTACCATCCCCCTCCAGCCCATTTCAGTGCTCTGTGAGGACTCCTGCAGCTATACCCACGAAGGACACCGGTCTGCAGTCTTCTTGGGTTGTCTTTCTCTGGCGTTGGGATCACACTAATACTAGCTTCACAAAATGAGTTAAGAAGTGTTCTTTCCTCGATTTTCTGGAAGACTTCGAAAAAAATTAATGCTAACTTTTTATTTATCTGGTAGAATTCGCCAGTGAAGTCATCCAGCCCTGGCTTTCCTTTACTGGAAAGTGCCTGAGACTATGGACTCATCTCCTTACTTGTCATAAATCTGTTCGGATTCTCTGTTTCTGCAGGACTTGGAGCCGATGGTTTGTGTTTCTAGGAACTCTCAGGTTTTATTAACTGCAAATGACTCCGTTTCTCCACTTTTGGAGGTAGTGTTTACAGGATACAGAATTCCTAAATAACAGTTTTTCCTTTCAGCGTTTTAAACATGTCACCCTACCACCTGCTGGCTCGCACGGTTTCTGGGGAGAGATCGGCTACTGGCCTACTCAAGGACCTTCTCCGTGAGGACTCGCGTGACGCTTCTAAGGTTCTCCGTCTTTCCACGGCTTGATTACAGAGTGGACTCCTGTGGGCCCTGATGAGTCTTCCTACTTCAAGTTCCTCAGACCAGATTACCTGTTAGCCTACCAGCAAGGCACCTTTCTTCTTCTTGTTCAAATCTGGTGTTGGGCCACTAGCGATGTTTTTTTGTTTTTTGTTTTTTTTTTTTTTCCATTTCAGTTACCGTACTTTTCAACGCCAGAATTTCTTCTCTGGGTCCTTTTTACAATTTCTGTTCATCTACATTTCGTGCTTTCTTTGATTACAGAACGGAGCATTTCCATACACAGGTACTTAATACACTACTTCCGAAAGAGCAGTCATAAGACTCCCATACAGCTACTTACATTAACCGTACACTCGAAGAAATCTAATTTTAAAACTAGGTTGTAACTCCTTACACAGAGGAGGGAAAATGAAACAACGCAGGAACTGAAGAGACAAAAATACTCAAATTTTAGTCATCTAAGGATCAAACACAGAATGCAATTGTCTAAACAGCCAAATTCTTATGGTAAATATATTATTTTAGGCTAAGAAAACCTTCCCAAAACTAATCAAAGACTTGAACGAACATTGACAAACGCGTGGTCCGACAGGAAGCAGAGAAGCTGGAGATGACCATGAGCCACAGAAAGGCCACAGACATGTGAGGGCCAGCGGGTCCTGACTTTACCTGGCGCTCTTCTTCTGTTAATTCCGAGCGAACGACGTAAGCAGGCGTACAATGTGCCGAACTCACCCTCCCACATCGGCACAACCCACGGCCCAGCACCACCACCGCACGCGCAGGGAAGGCTCGGAAGGGCAGGCCGAGCCGCCTGCCAGGACAGAGCCCCGTGAGAGGCTGACGCAGAGCCACGGGACTCCAGGACCGGATCCCTGAGGCTCTGCCCAACAGTGGTGAAGCAGCTGAGTTGTAACAAGACCCACTGCTAGGCGGTGTGAGCCCACCGGCATCAGAACCAACCACAGGAGGCCCAGAGCCAGGAACGTCACGCACTTTACGTCAAGAGGATTCATTTTGGCTCTGTCAGTCACGATGCACTTCGAGAAATCCCAGCGGCACAACCGGTGTAGCAAACAAGCTCTTCTGGGGCGTGAGGGACAGGCTGGGCAAAGTCACCAGCGAACAAAACACTTGTGATCCTGAAGAACCCAAGCCCTTCTCTCAACTCCGACCCCGACTGAGAATACCAGAAAATATGAAACCTTTAAAAAGAAAAAGAAAGGTAAATCTACTATAGCACAAGGTCAGTACTCAGTCTGAGGAGTGTTTTGTACAGTCCTTCCGACGTTTCTAGAAGTGTGAAATTATACAAACAGAAAAACATGTAAGAAACATTTTACCAATGAGGCCAGATCTGAGATCAGTTGAAGTGATGGTCTGCTAATCCTAATACCGTATTCGACAGGGATGCTTATTCTTTAAATAAATAAAACCCAGTTCACCTTCTGTATATTCTGTGCAACAAGAGTTCTCCAAAATGAGTAACCCCACGTAAGCCACCACAGTCTTAAAGCGTTGGCTTCTGTGTCACCCCAGTGAGTCAGTGTTCAGAGACAGCAGAGAAAACGTCGAGAGGAGAATACGAAGTCGGCCTGACTCCATCTCATTTACCGTCAGTCCTCCAGTCCCACAATCCCACAATGAGTACCAACAAAATAAACAAGTAAACAAGCCCAAATCACACCGAAGGCAGACAATCGAGAAGGAACGAGCGGTACTTCAGAACCTATTTTACAAACACAGATGCGTACGATAAACCAGGGGTACGATTAAGGACGCCTTGAAAACCTCACTGCTCGAACACGCAAACTCAATTATTCTCAAGAAAGAAAGCAAAAGTATTACAAATTAGAAGTCAGGTACTAAATTTAAAGAAGATAATTAGCCAGTCTGTGGCTCTGACTTCTCATGGGTGGCAATATATATATATGCCAGTAGATCCGGACGATTCCCACCCAGCCTCCGAGAAAATCAAGTTCATCGGGTCAGCTGGTGGCTATTAAGAAAACGAGAATCACCAAGTTCATATAGTTTCTGTATTAATTACTAGGTGGAGCGGGATGCGGAATAGAAGTTCTTTATTAATAAAAAGGGACAATTTTTCATCTTTTTGTAATCTTAATTTTTCTCCCTATATAAATCTTTTATTTCTGTATGTCATTCCAGGAAAATCTTGACTCCGTGTTATCAGAGAGTGAGATAAAGTCCAATTTCAGTAAGAATCTGGGAACACCTCTATTTCCTGTCAGGTGCTGTGTGCTGGAATGTGCTACACACGGTACATGTGGCAAAAGGAACATCGGGGAGGGTCAGCAGTTGAATCTGTGACTCTCGTACGACTCTCACAACTTTTCTCTTAAGTCTGAATAATGTTAACAAAACAGTTAAAAAAAATAATTTTAAAAATGCAATCACATGGGACGCCTGGGTGGCTCAGTGGGTTGAGCCTCTGCCTTCGGCTCAGGTCATGATCTCAGGGTCCTGGGATCGAGCTCCGCATCGGGCTCGCTGCTCCGTGGGGAGCCTGCTTCCTCCTCTCTCTCTGCCTGCCTCTCTGCCTGCTTGTGATCTGTCAGATAAATAAATAAAATCTTTAAAAAAAATGCAATCACAGACCTAAGATAGCCAAATACATAAAACCATCCCAAGATTCAAGTCTAGAAAAACGGACAAATCCACCGGGCAAATGGGAAATGGTAAGACACGGCAATAGCAGAGTAAGAACAACCAACGAGCAGGAACACTGGCCCGTCTCACTAGGAACCAGTAAAACGCATCACAGGAGGCGCCGCACATCACGCCCTGGAGCAAAAGCCGTTCCCAGACCGGAGTAGGGAGAGCTGAGCGGGCGGGAGCAGCAGGAGCCACAGAGGGCCGGCGCGGGGGGACAGGCAGCAGCACCCCAGAGCTGGAAAGAGCAGAACCAGATTTAAAGGATGCCCTCCCCAACAGCGAGCCATGCCACCTCCCAGGGCTGACCTTAGAGAAACCGGTCAGTACAGACAGAGGCACAGGAAAGGCCGTTTAAAAGGTTGGCGACCGCGAACACCAGCAGCCGCACAGAGGAGCCGCGACACGCAAGCGGGAAGTCCACGTTTGGTGCGCGCCGCAGCAGGGCACGCCGGCAGTGCCACCACGGAAGGGGCCGCGGGACGCAATGAGCCGCCTACGCCGGCACCTGCAGATGCCACCCGGGGGCTTCGAGGGCACCACAAAGCCACACCCCGCCGTGGGCTCCGCAGCCACGCCTGTCTGCAAAGGCCCGGCTCCAGCACGAGTATCAGAAACAACGTGAGCGTGACGCGAAGTTCATGACCGCTCCCACCAAGTTCATCCACAAGACACTAGGTGAGCCCACAAACCAGGACTGGGGGGCACAAATCGCAGGCACCCCCCACACTCACCAGCGGCCTGCCTCCACCCCACGCACCCGCTGCCATGACCCCCTCTGCCCGTGAGCCTCCCCCACCGCGGCCATGAGCCCCGGTGGCGCAGCGGCAGGGTAACCGCCCTATTCTCTCCGGAACCCAAGGGGGGCCGAACCGCTTCACGCGTGTCAACGGTGCCACGACCCCTGCGAGGCTGCGGCCCGTCGGAAGGGAGCGGCCCTGACGAGAGCTGGGAGTGGGCCGCACCCCTCCTCCTCCATGTCAGAGGAGGATATTACCATGCGGTCCTGCGGGGTACACAGTCCTCGGGAGCACACGTGCGGCCTCCCCGCAGAATGGACCGCACCCACACCGCGCAGCAGGGATGCAGACTCCGTCACCAGCACTGCAGGCACCGCGGGGTCCACGTCTAGCTCACGTGGTCATCTTGCGGAGCCACAGAACCCGTGATGCTGCCCCGCGAGGACAAGGAGAAGAGCACAGGAGACCCAGTCCCAGTCCCGTGCAGGGGACGGGACCTCCTGAGCTTCCCACCGTTAAAACCGGGTGCTAATTCTCCGTGGAGCTCCTGCAGCACCGCTCGGAGGGAACCGGGGTTCCGAGCTCCGTGCACACCGCGCTCAGCGCTCAAAGAAGCGGGCTGGCCTCCCGGGGAGGGGAAGGCCACGGCCACGGGGAGCAGCCCAGGAGGGCGTGGGCGCCCCTGCCTCTGGGAGCCGACCCGAGGCCGGAAGGGGTTCCTTACTTCGTGGTACGTGTCCTCGAGCTCCCCGTCGTAGATCCAGCGGTACAGGAAGCTCAGCACGGGGTGGGACACCAGGCTGAGGATGTGCTGCACCAGCGACCTCACGTACGGGTCTCCCGTCTTCGTGTACGCATGCACGGCAGAGGCCAGCTCACCCCCTTTCCTTCCTGCGGGACACACAGGGGACACCCCAGTTGCGCTCCTGCACGCCCCGCGAGCACTTCCTCACGTGCCTCACTCAACCCTCCTGACCCTGAGACGGGGCGACTCCCGGTGCCCGTGCATGACAGCCGAGAGAAAAGACAGAGAGCTCTTGGCCAAGGCAGGACAGTGAGGAAACGTGCTGAGAAGACAAGCAGAGATAGCAGAGATACAGACCAAGAGCCCCGGAGAGGCCTTGGCCAGACGTGCACGCTTGAGAGTGTGGGACACACAGTGGGAGAGCCCGGACGTGAGCCACAACCTCGGGGGGAAGAGACCCCAGGAAAGGCTGCCAGGTCGGAGGCAAGCAAGAGAGGCACAAACATAAATAGTTAGAGCCCGGGGACCAGGAAAGCCTAAAAAACTAGGCCCTCCCTCCTTCCTTCACGTCAATGAAATACTAAGCTTCCACAAATGCAGAGACAGGGCCGTGTTCGCAGCTGGTTATCCCCCCACAAGTTATCTACGAGCCTGGACGTGACCCGCAAACGGAAGGACGCCCACGAGCGGGCACAAAACAATGTAGATGACATTCCCCAAAACTCTCTTTGACATAACAAAGGTCCAGGAGACACAGAACAACCTTGACAATGGTCCACCAGGGCCGCCAGAGTCTTCAGTCTTATCTTGGGGTCATACGTCCAAACCAGCAGGCGCCGGAGGGTCAGGCTACTCTCGAGGCCCAAATTCACACCCTGGTCGTCCTCTAACTGCAGCTGAGAAACCACAAAGACGAAACACGTAAGTACAAGCCGCCAAATGCGTCCATCGGTTCTCAACCCACGTACAGAGCGCGCAAAGCGAACGTCCCTCTGAGAGAAGAGCGGCCCCGTCAGGCTCCTAGTGATGCATCTACGCGGGAGCCGGAACCCTGACAGTGAGAGCACTCGCCTCCGGAAGACACTGGAACTCCACGGACAGCCACCCCTTACAAATACCAGTTTTATCTTTTAAAAGTAATTATGAAGAAACTTAGAAATTCTATGGAGTTGCAATTGTGTAACACTGCACATCACAAAGACATGAAAAAGCAAAGCTTACCTGGGAATGGAGAACAGAGAGCAGCCGGTAGTACTCCTTCAGCTCCTGGTGCAAGGCGGCACAGAAACTCTGCGGGAAAAAGCAGGTACCATGAAGCACGACCCCGTCCTCACGTGCCACAGAGCCTCCCACGCCAGCCGGCGCGGAATGTGCGGGCGCCGGGGCTTCCACCGTTCGGGTGCGCTGCAGGGTTGAAATGCTGTAGACGGGCCTCCGCGGGCTCAGCCCCCTCCACGTCTGCAGCTAATAATGTCAGGGACGTGTCACGCCTTAGCACAAACTTTGCAGAAAAGAAATGTAAAACACAGATGACAGCTAAAAGCGTATTCACTTTAGACAGTAATCCTTTAGGATTATATTCCTGCCAAATCTTCAGTTAAAATCTGTTTCTCCAATGTTTTTAATTAGAATATTGGAAAACTGGCAACTCCATGCCCGTTCCTCCCAATTTTTCACTGTTGCTGTTTTGACACTCATCTTCCACACCTGCATGAGTAAAAACTTCATTGTACACCTGCTATCTTAAACACTGCAAAGGTGACAAGTCAGAAGCTGTAAGAAGACCTTCCCTTAGTCCTGAGACAGGAACTTTCTGGAAGGAACTCCAGTATATAAACCGAGGCGTACTCAGTGGAACGAACCTGCAAAGGGTAAAACCTGTTCCTTTAAACATCAGCCTCCACACCTGTTTGAAAGTGGCCCGCAAGCCGTCGTGTGGGGTTCATTTTAATGCATTCACGGACTCTCCTGTGTTCACACTCCACCAACAGCGACCGTGAACGACACGCAGTGCTTGGTGCTCTCTGTCCACACACACTGTGGCCTCTGTTGTCCGGAGTGGACCGTGACAGCTACAATGTTCTATTATCAAAACTTCTCTATTTGAGAAGAAACCTCTTTTTAAGAATTACCTTCATAACAAGATTTTAAGTACACTAAGTACTCCCCAAAATGAATAGTGTCCTAAATGTTCTGGTAACGATGAACATACCTGACCCACAAGTCCAAATGAGCGGTCTAGACTCCTCTGGTCGGTGTATTTTCTGATTTTATTGTGTAACCATCCCAACTCCGCAAGTCTGACTGCCGTATCCCTCAAAGATCTACTTAGGTTTGCCTAAAAGGTAAATATATCAAGAGTTAAAAGTTAACACTAGAATTTCAATTATTATTTTTCTCAATCATTTGTACTTTCAGTTAATTCTAAGGTTCCAACACATGGAACTTAAAAGTGACTAATACACCATCAATAAAGACAAAAAGAGATCCTGGGAAACAAAGGCACCAGGTGCTGGCAGGGAGATAAAACCTCCCTATGGAAGTGTGAGGCTCAGGGCACCTCCCTGAGGCGCGACCGGAGGAGCCCCCAGTGCGGCCTGTGCCCTCAGCCACTGCTTCCAACAGCCGGGAGCTGCAGAAGGCTGTGGGATAGCAGGTTCTGGAAGGTGAATGCAGGTCAGCAGAGGCACCTTATCAGGAACCGTCTGTCTACAGCTGAGATGCCAAGCCGTACCGGCCCTTGGGTGCCTCTCTGACACCACCACACAGGACGCAGGGGGCAGATGAGGAAGGAGAAGGGCCCAAACGTGAGCCCGCGAGCCCACGAGCACACAGGGAACCGGACACCGGGCCCTGACCACGCAGCTGACCGGCAAACCAAGCTCTGGCCCCAGTCACCCCAATCCCACCTCGTCACAGCTCCCGCTGGCCTGGCGGGCGTCGGCCTCTCCTGCTCACGCAGGTCTGATGGGGGCTGCTTCCTGTACCTTGGCCTCCACTTTGTAGCAGTTCTCCGCGCTGCTCATCTTGATGTTCTTGCCGTCTATGCCCTGGAAGACGTACAGAATGTCTCTGACGAGTGCTGCCTCGGTCACTTCCGCAGCACCTGAAAGACGGTTTTTGTAAGAAAGTAATTAGCAAACAACACGTTTTAAGATGGAATAAATTTTAGGACACAATTAGTTTTACGTTATGCATGTGCAACCACAACAAAATTTTAAAACCAAAAAAAAAAAAAAAAAAGAGCCTAAGATGGAAAAAGTATGAAGTTCTAAGAAAAGAATTCTCTAAAAAGGATATGGAGAGCGTGTGAGTTCTTCTACAGAAAGTCTTAAAAAAAAAAAAAAAAAAAAAAAGGCCGTGGGCACATGGCTGGCTCGGTCGGTGGAGCGTCCTCTCTTGATCTCGGGGGCGCGCGTTTGAGCCCCACACTGTATACGGGGATGACTTAAAAAGACGGTCTTCACTAAAGAAAGAAATGCACACACAGCAGCATGTGGGGACCTAACGCACAATGCAGGAGCGACATGCGCAAGAAACAGCAGCACGGGTCCATCGGAGAGACGGGTGACGCTTTCCTGAGACGGGGTGTGCAGAGCGGGGAGTTACACAGCACGCAGACAGACACAGGTCCGTCCTCAACCACGTGAAGAGGAGTGGAGAGAGCAGAATAGATGATTTCCACGAACCCTGAACAAAAACTAAGTCAGAGTTTAGATGTCACCCAATGACAAGGAGGCGATGCCCAGAAACTGAAGTCATCAGTGGGAGGAAAAATGCAGCATGTGTACAGTCAAGGTCGGCCCTCCCAGAACCAGGGCAGAGAATCTGAAGGTGAGGACAGGTCTGTGTTTCAGTCATGGAGAAAATATTCCACGAACATCGCCGACATCAAACTGCTGGTAGTCCTGTTCGGATGTCACGCACCTGTCATTATGGTCCGTCCTGTCTACTCCTCTCCATCGATTACCGTGACAGAAGCAGGCACACCGGCTTTAACCGCGGGTGTCTGCCCCTGCAGAGCGCCTGGTTTTCCTTGGTGCATCTGAAGCTGAGACCAGGCCAACATACATACACTCAGCAGCATCACTTCTTCTGAAGAACTGACCCTTTCGTTGTTATGAGCGTCCCTCTGGCCCCGGCGACACTCCTGCCCCGGCCTCCTGCCACAGTGATGTACCGACGAGGCCACCCGTCTTCCTGCGGTCAGTGTCTGCGAGATGCACTTCTCCGTCCCCTTACGTCTAACCGACCCGCGTCCCTACCTTTAGAACACATCTCTTCTGAGAGTACGGAATTGTCTCCACAGAATTTTACGTCCTTTAAAGGACGTGTCTAATCCATCCACACTGCATGAGACCCCGGACGTGTCCGGCTTCAATCTGCCGCCGCAGCTTCCTTCCAGCCCTTCCTGCGTCCCTCGCACGTCCCCTCCTGCTCCTCTGGACTGGCAACACCGTGACATCTTTTCATGTTAGCTCCCACATTACACGGGCTTGAAGACGCTGCTTAGAGATCGGAAGCCACAGCCAATGAGCATCGGAGAAGGGCACTCTTCCCGCCTGGGCGCCAGCCTCCCAGCCAGAGCCTCCCAAGCCTTCCCGGGTTACAGGACGGACAGAGGCAGGAAGTGCAGCTGCACGGGCCGGGGTCCACGCTCTGGGCCGTGTTCTCAGGTGCACACAAGACACCCCTGGCCCTCGCCTTCTCCGTAAGCAAAGACACAGCCAGCGGGACTTCTGAAGCTGCAGGGGATAAGCCGGCAACGCAGCCCGTCCCTCTGTTCGCAGACACTCATGTTCTGAACACCGCTACTGTAGGGCTCTCTGGAGAGAAACTCATTTCTTTCGGGACCTAGTGGAGTTTTAAGACCCCCCAGGTATCCGCTTAATCATCAAATAAATCTTCAATAGGTTTCTCCGATGTCCCAGGCACTGCCAAAACTCCCAAGGCACGTGAGACCATACTCTGACTCCGAACCTCTCGTCATGAGAAGCCCCACCACTTGACAATCGTACGCAAGGACTCCTCATCAGTATTTTAAGATAGGGGAAGCATAAATTCCAAATATCAAAGAAAATCTACATTAAAGTCTATCCTTACTCACCACCTGCGTCCCCTTCCCTCCTTGGTCTTGTCATGTTGCGAGAAACCGCGTTCGGGAGACCTTTTGAGGTAGTGGTTTGTGAAGAAGGCTGGTTTGCAGTCAGAGTCCACGCGAGACGGGACCCCAGCTGCTGCCGCAGACCGTCCCCCACTCCGGGCGCGTGATGAGGCTGTCTGGAAGAAGAAAGAGCGCTTCATATCTCCAAACACCCAGGCTGCTCACTCGACAGACAAACCACTCCTAGAAATTCTGCTTCTATTACTATATCGGATGATGTAATGTTAGAAACCTGGGCTGGCGAGTGGCACCACCTACGCAAATCCGTCAGCGGACCGGTCCGGGGGCTCTTTGGGGCCTTTAAGCTGGCACTCAGGCTCTTGCTGGCACCTCCCACCTATTTCTTAGCATAAAAATCAATCTATTTGGCTTTTCTTCACAAACACATAACATACATAACTGAAACCACTTTGAAATTCACAACTAATTTTAACTTCAAACTTAACCAGCGTTGGCAGACCACAGAAGTTAAAAATCTGGAGTGCTGTCCCCTCTCTGCATGCTCACTCGTCTCCCAGCATTCGCAATGTTCAATACAAAACAAAACATCGTAATTTGCGATTAATTCCAAAAATGTACAAATGTAAAGTCAAAGACAAAAGCACAAAGGTCAGGACAGCTTTTGATGATTTGGAGAATAAGTCAAAGCTGTTCTGTGATGGGCACCTGGGTGGTTCAGCTGGTGAAGCATCTGCTTCGGCTCAGGTCATGATCCCGGGGTCCTGGGATCGAGCTCTGCACCGGGTTCCCTGCTCAGCGGGGAGCCTGCTTCCCCCTCTCCCTCTGCTGCTCCCCCTGCTTGTGCTCTCTCCCTCTCATTCTCTCAAATATATAAAATCTAAAAAAAAAAGCAAAAAAGCTGCTCTTTGAAATTCTAAAAACCCAACAGCTGATTCTGAGGACGTGTTTCGACACTTGCAACAAAAACGCCACTTCTCGGGACTGCAGCACACAAATGAGCCTCCGCAAGGCAGCCGGATTCACTCGGTGCCGCGCGGACAGCCCCTCTGTCCCCAGCGAAGCAGTGAGCAGGGAACAGCCCTTTCTCTTTTCTAGCTTCAATGGGAAAAGTCCTCCACAGCACTTGTCGAACGACGACCTTTAATGTGGTTCTAGATTCAAGAGAAAAATTCTAAAGGACCATTTCAGTTCACAGTTCTCTACACAGTTTTTTTAGTATCAGAACAATGATTTCAAATTCTAAAGCAAAAGTGATGAAGTCTGTTGACTCTTTTAGCCAGAATACGCATCAGAGAGTACATCTCCGGAACCTCTTCCGCTGTCTTTCTGGAAACCAGACGGCAGGTACAACCCACGTGTGGTGCACACATTCGAGGTTCTAGGGCCGTGAACCTACCACATTTACGTCACACATTAACTTCCCAGGATGCCATGGTCACGCGGAACACACGCAACCCCGACTCTCTAGTCAGTGGTCCGGAAAAATACCCACTTTATGACAGTCAGCTTTAATGGGACTGCCAGGAAGGAACCGTGCACAGAAACACGTAAAAAGAAAGAAAAGCAAAGTTTCGAGTTTACTGCTCTATGAGCAGCAGTTCCGTTCCCAAGCACAAACCGTGTCCCCGGAAAACACGGAGAGATGTGGCCGCACCGGCCGCGCGCTCCCGGAGCTCACATGGCGCCGTGACGCTCGGTGCGCAGGAGAGCCCAGCACTTGAGGACAAGACAGCTTTGCCTCAGTTTACTTATCGCTTCAGTAATTCAGCAACGAGAACAGCACGCATCAGTGAAGGGGACGGTACTCACTGAGAGGTGAGTGCGGGAACACGGCAAGGGAAATGTCTACGAGCTACCGCACAGCGACCGGCCCGTCCTGTCGCACTCCTGCGCGGGGCCTTTGGGGCCACGCACTCGCGTCAGCAGGGTGAGAGCGGACCAAGCGTCACCACAGCCAACCACGACTAGAAGTGCGAAGAATTCCCGCTGGAAACAGTTTTTGGAAAGAGTAAAACCCTAGGAGGGAGCACGTCAGATGCTGTGCCTAGAACATTCACGGCTCACACGAGGCTCTACAGAGAGTTTCAGTGAACACACAAATGCCTGATCAAAGCCTGAGGATCCTTCCGTCTCTACTGGTTAAGCGATGTGCGTGTGCAAGCTGGATTTACCCTGGAAGGAGAGACTGTGGCGTCGGGGCCGGGCCATTTAAGGCGTACACACTTATGCTGCTGACGCCACTGCTTCCCATGCTACCGGCGCTCTGGGCCGACTGGGTGCTGCGGTCCTGGTAGTTCAGCGGCAGAGTCTGAGGCCTGGCGTAGTAGTAGGGAGTCGAGTGAGCATCTCTTGGTAGCGCTTGGGCAAATAACGCGGCATAGGCGGAAACCTGGAAAGGAAATCCATTAAGAACAGAGACACAGCGCCGCCTGGGTGGCCCAGTCGCTTCAGCATCCGACTCTTGGTATCAGTTCTGGTCATGACCTCAGGGTCGGGGGATCAAGCCCTGCGTTGGGCTCCACGCTCGATGTGAAGTCTGGCTCTCTCTCTCCCTCCCCTCGCTTCTGTGCTCTCTCTCTACCCCTAAAATAATTCAATAAAATCTTTAAAAAAATACAAAAATTACAGAACACTTCCCAAATCAAAAAAGATAACGTATATTCAGATGTTGGTTCTATAATCGAGTTTGTACTCAGTAGCAATAATTTGTTAGACTCTGAAATATGGCAGAACCGACTCAGTTGCAGAATGTTTTCTAAACTCCAAAACTGCCACATGGTCTGACAACTCAACACATTCTTCAGAATCCAAGCAAACTAAAACCCAAATAATTACTCAAATGTGTCTGCAGGGGTGGCACTACTCTAAAATCAAAACGCGCTCGTTACTCAGACGGAGGCTTTCAACACAGAGAGCCCCCCGCGGGAGGCACGCAGGTCCCTGCGGTAGAGCACCCCTCGCAGCGGACACCCTGGGCCCGTGGCAGCCCGACAGCTCTTCTGGACACCGCACGGGCCACAGACTGAGCCCGCGTGACAACGAAGTTCACACGGGCAGGACAGTAATCAATGTTCATGATGATATGTGAAGACACAAGAAAACCTGAAAGGCCCTCTAACCCACACGAACTGTGCGGCATGCTCCTGTCGGTAACCTGTGAAAACCGTTCTCCCGCTCTATTCCACGGGACACGGTCACATCTGAGGCAATGGCGTAACTCCGGAAAAGTGAGTACCCGGTCTAAAGAAAGAGGGGCGCCTGGGGACCCAGTGGGTGAAGCCTCTGCCTTCGGTTCAGGTCATGATCCCAGGGTCCTGGGATCGAGTCCCACATTGGGCTCCTGTTTGCCCAGTGAGGAGCCTGGTTGTCCCTCTGCCTGCCTCTCCCTCTGCTTGTCCTCACTGGCTCACTGACAAATAAATAAAATCTTTCAGAAGAAAAAAGAAAAAAAAAATCTCTTGACCTGCCATGAATACCAAGAAAACTAGACAAGTTTATTCTCTTATTATTTTCTTAAGCACAGAAGCCAATTCCTATCAAAACTTGGTATCGTTGTCCCAGCAAGACCCTGGGATTCTCGCCCTTCCTCTGCCCCTCCCGCCCCGCATGCAGGCACGCGCTGCGACAGGGAGCGGATCCGCAGAAGAAAAGGCGCGAGCTGCTGAGACAGAGCCTCTCACCTTGTTTGGCTTGCGTGGATCTTCACTAAGGCTTAGCAAGAGGTAGAGAATTGACCATTTATTTTTCAAAACTCCCTGTTTAAAAAGAAAACATTACAAGAACAAGTTTGCACTACTTTCCAGTTTTACCTACCTCTCTCCTAAATTACATTTCCGAACTAGAAACGCGTTCTTTTAACTCGCATGATACCGAGTCTAGGGGCGCTCATTTGTCGGGGACTGCCAACAGCACTGCCCACTGAGTAAGGCTGGAAGTAACGCTCTCGAGGGGTCATCCCCCGCGAAAACGATTCCGCAGTCCCTAATGAGAACGTTTCTGAATCACCCTATTCCGGATTCCAAATTAACAGCAGTTCCCCCTTAGAATAATTTTTAGAATAGCCAACTTCCTAAACATAGCAATTATAAAAAAAATGCCATCATAAAACAGGTGATTGCGTCCCGCCCCACCCCCAACAAAGTGCCGTTTGCCATGAAAGAGCATTATAGATAGAAAGAAAAAGGAATTCTCAAGCACACGCTGTAAGCCTCAGCTTCGTGCATACCTAAACCCAAGGTTCCGAAGGAAGAGCTGTCAGACAAGCTAACCGCCAGGTTTCTTCGTGAGGCTGCCTTCGGGGTCTCATTCGCTCCCAACAGTCTAGGGCCGCCCCCTGACTCACCCGTGGGCAGCCCACCCTCGATATGTTTCTTCCCAGATTTACAGTGTTTCTTCTCTATTCATACAGCCTTACCTTTGGATGCACAAGCTAGAGTATACACACACCTTTTGTTTATAAAACTGCGACGGTTATATTCACTTTACACAAGTTCTTTGTTACAGAAAATATGCCTTGGAAGTTTCATAAAAGAAAAAGCTCATCTCAGGTATTTAACTTACAATCTAACTTAAAAAACCGATTTACTGGGGCGCCTGGGTGGCTCAGTGAGTTAAGCCCCTGCCTTTGGCTCAGGTCGTGACCTCAGGGTCCTGGGATGGAGCCCCGCATCGGGGGTCCCTGCTCAGTGGGGAGCCTGCTTCTCCCCACCTCTCTCTCTCTGCCTGCCTCTCTGCCTACTTGTGATCTCTCTGTCAAGTAAATAAATAAAAATCTTTAAAAAAAAAAAGACTGATTTACACATAATTTTCCAGAAATAATAAACTCACCAGCCCCAACAGTCCTCACTCTGGTGACAAAGAGACAAACGAGCAGAGGCACTCTGGTGGGACACAGGACATCTCAGACCTGGGGTGGGGGGTCACAAGTGGCCCAACGCTTACAAAAGGACCCCAGAGAGGACAGGGTCTCCTAGAGAAACGGGCGATGCACGCACAGAAGAGGGAGCAGGAACGGCCTTTTCAGGGAAGCGGAGACAGATGAACCCGGCTAACGCCAGGCAGGAGCATGGACACTGGGAATGGAATGAAGCCTCAGACAAAGGGGTCTCCTGTGTGGGACCAAAAAATCGGACAGCAGGAAGCCTGCAAAGGCCTGAATGCACCTGCCGACAGTCCCTGAAGGCTGGACTGCGGAGGAGACAAGACGAGATGCGCAGGAAACTGCAGTCATTCGGGAGGACACGGCCAAGGGCAAGGTGGGCACTCGGTGACCCAGCATCTACCCAGACAACCTTCACAGCCCCCTGTGGGCAGGCACCGGGTTTGGGGACTCCACGGACACAGGAGCAAGGCCTGAAGCCTGGTCTGCCTGCGTCCGAAGGGCCGCTCCTCACCGGATCCCATCTCCTTCGAGGGTGGGGCGCGATCAGCTAAGGGCAGTGCCGCCGACAGGAAGCCCGTGGGGGACGTCCTCCACACATGGCCTCCTGCCGTCGGCGCACCCGCACGGGGACACAGGTTTACTCTCTTCGCTCCACAAACAACAGAACCAGAGGTGAAAAGCTAAGCGGCTCCGTCGCCGTAAGCTGGGCTGCAAACTGAGGCCTGCCTGACTCCCGAGGGACGGCGGAGAGGTCCGCCTGCGAGGAAGCTCGAACACCGCCTAGGACACCGTGGAAGGGGAGAGAGGCGGAGTCAACATGCCACTCGGGCTTCTGGCCGCCCCTTAACAAACAAGGTCATGTTCACCAAAAAAGGAAAACACAGAGGAAAGAGCAGGGCGAGCCTGGACAGTGGTGAACGGCCCCCTGGGGCTGTGAAACAAGAAAATACAGAAGAGCCCTTCAGTGCGGGGGAGGGGGGCACCCCCGCAGCGACAGGGGCTTTGGGAAGGCAGCACAGGCTGTCCTGGTGCAGCACGTGTCCCAGGGTGGACCCACCGCCCTGGCCTGGAGAAACCCAGACGACACACAGGGCAGAGCAGAGGAAGCTGTACAAGCATTTGGAGCTGGGCACCAACACCCCAGCAAGTGGCGCCTGTGCAGGAGGCACCGTTGTCAGCAGGACAGCCTGAGGGGCGAGCGAGGCAGGGGCCCTGCAAAGGGGCGCACACCTCACCAGCAGGCAGGCCCGAGGGGCCGGGGAGGACACGGCTCCCCAGAGCCAGGGAGCAGGGCATGGCCGCGCTCTGGCTGTGGAGCCAGCGCCGAGGCCGAGCCGCCGCCCAGCAGCAGTGGGGGAGAAGTGGGGCCTCACCGCGTGGAGCCCCATCAGCCCCAGGGCCCCAAGCAGGGGCAGTCCCCACAGCCCTCAGGCCCCCAGAGCCCAAAGCAGCACACAGAAAGCAGGGGGCGATCAGCGGGCACAGCCTCAGACGTCTTAGATGCTTCTGACCTGCTTCAGGCCCTGCTACCTAGTGTCTGACATCTCAGGACCCCGACTCCGGCGTGAACCTCAGACGCACAGCCTAAGCCCAACGGCAAGAGGACGCACAAGGCCCGGAAGACCCAGAGGGACTTCAGAACCAGCGGCTGAGTGAAGCGGCTACTACCCGACGTGCCAGCGTCAGGCAGCACTCTTCCCTCCCGACCAATGTCACCCCTGCATGGCCGGCCACCCGCCAGCCCTTGACCCTCCACCTGCCCCGCACCACCCCTCACCCCGTGCCCCTTTCGCCTGGCAGGCACCACAGCGCACTCGCTGTGCCTCTACCCGGCTCGGCGACATCGAGACAATCGAGACTGCCACCGCGGAATTCCGGGTCCCCTTCCCCAACGTCACTCCTGCCACGGCCCGAGTCCTGCCCGCGCCTCACAGGACGCACAGCCAAGAAGGGCCCTCAGTGGGAAGACGGAAGAAACATCGATGCCAGACGGGCCGGCTGCTACTCTGCAGGGATTCTCCTAATCACTTTAGTTCCTAGCGTTATCCTGCTGTGTCCCAACGCCCCCGTCCCCTTTCAGCTGCGCAATGAGTCACGCTGGTTGGCGGTTAGCCCCAGGAAGCCGGCTGTCTAAACTGCTTAAGAATGAGCATTCGGTGTTCCAAACAAAATTTTGGAAAACCACCATGTTAAATTAGAAATAAAGAGAGGGGCGCCTGGGTGGCTCAGTGGGTTAAAGCCGCTGCCTTCGGCTCGGGTCATGATCTCGGGGTCCTGGGATCGAGCCCCGCATCGGGCTCTCTGCTCAGCGGGGGCCTGCTTCCCCCCCATCTCTGCCTACTTGTGATCTCTGTCAAATAAATTTTCTTT
This sequence comes from Pteronura brasiliensis, assembly GCA_004024605.1. Classification (NCBI taxonomy): domain Eukaryota; kingdom Metazoa; phylum Chordata; class Mammalia; order Carnivora; family Mustelidae; genus Pteronura; species Pteronura brasiliensis. Next base: position 87,960 of record PJEN01002065.1, read on the forward strand.
AAAAATCTTTAAAAAAAAAAAGAAAAGAAATAAAGAGAGAAACTTGAAAGACGAGTTCAATCACTAAGAGCCTTAGGCACAACTCAGTAAAAACCACTGTACTTGACGAGTCAAGCACGAGGCTGCTGTGGCCTCTCTTCTCCGTGACGGGGGAGGGAGAGTGACATGAGCCACACTCCTGTCCCGGCAGAACACGGGACTCTCACCCCCGGTTAATTTATGCGTGTACAGGAGGGCAGAGGCTTCTGTTTCAGGGGAAAAAAAGGTTTAAAAAAAACACAAACCACTTGTGTGCAAATTATCAACGTCCAATCACAAAATGTTCAAAATCAAAATTTTCTTCAGTTAATCACTCGAACAGCCCCGATCGGGGTCTGATCGCAGAACAGGAGCGCGGATCTAGAGGGCCGGCTCTCAGCGTGATGTGCGGTGAAGACTCGCACCGGCGCGCTCCCTCCCCACGAGGGAACGGAGCCCTCTGCCCCAGGAGCTCAGCGTCCCTAATCCCCATGACCCTCCCCACTCGGCTTCCGTCGTCTTCGTTACAATGTGCCATTAAATCCATCTAAAACTTACTTTTAATGTTGAAAAGCTCTTAAGAAGCAAACGCAATCTACCGTTAGAAGCCGTCACTCAGCGCAGACAGTGAAACGCGGCGCCCAGCCCCCAGAGCGGCGCGCCGGCCGCGGCCCCGCTGGACGCGCAGTACCTGTGAGTGCAGCTTCCTGTGCAGCTCCGAGAACAAGGCAGCGTCCGCTTCTCGTCTTTGCCGGATGACTGGGAAGTGAGAAAAGAAAAGGAGTGTTAACCGAGTGCACCGAAATCCCTTCCACGGTTGTTCCACCCACGGAAACAGGTAACTGACGTCTGCAAAGAATCCCGAGCTTAGTAGTCGAAATCACTCGCCAACAGGTGACGTTCCAGCCCTACAGACTCAGTCCGTGCCGTGGATCTCTCTGACGTTTGTAAGACCTGGATTACACGAGGCTGCAATCAGAGTTCACGAGAAAGCTGGCCGAAGTAACAGAATGATGGGACCTTCGGCTTCTATCTGCAAACATCAACAAGCAGTCCGGTGAGGCCACGTGCCACCCGTTGGACGCCCCAGCGACTCCGTGGAGCGAGGTGCGGGTGAGAACACCACGGCAGTGCTGAATCCAGACGGCAATGAGCGAAGCCTTCACAGCAGCCTCACGCGGAACCGCACGCCGCAAGCGCTCCTGCAGACACGGAGCAGACGCCAGTAACTGTCCTCAGACACTGCGCTACACTCACCGCTCCTGGAAGCCAACGAACAAGCCAGGTGCCCGTGCTCTGATCCGTTCCACAAAGGATGAGGCTACAGGCTGGGCCCGGGCCCCGAGGGAGGAGACCCCACGCACCCACACCTGCCACACCGCACACAGCAGCTGTGCGTGCGCCCGCCCCGCAAGAAGAGGTGCCACCTTCACCGAGCGAACAGCAGCAGGACCGCTGTCTGGAGATCCCATCAGCCGAGTTCACGGAGCTCTAAATGCTCCAGCCGGTTTGCAGAAAGACAGTAACTAGCTTGACGGCCGATCCTTCCTCATGCGCACCAGCTGGGAATGGGTCTTGGTATCACGTTCCGACCTCACGAACCACAGACCAGAGGTTTTGTCACCCCGGTCCCATCTGCCCTACCAAGTCGTCCTATGCAGAAAAGCAAAGCTGCCTTTAAAGGGTATTGCTACAAAATGCTTTCAACTAAGATAATGCAATTAAAATTCAACTTATTTCCTTTTCAAATATACAAAAATATTCCAAATAAATACCGTCACTAAGTTAAGCAAGAGATGTTCTTTCTATAGAATGAGACTCGCACTAATTCACACATGCAGAACAATCACGGAACAACAAAACTGTACATAACACAAATAAAAATAAACAGAACATTCACCAGAAAATGATGTTTTATCTGTCAGACTGCAAAACAAATCTTTACTTACAATGTATCCCACTCACTAATGTGAGAAATTCAGAAATCATTAGGTGCTAAATTTCGACACACATGAGTTTTGCAATTTGTTTCAGTATAAATGTGCTACTGTTTTGCATTTTAAGTCCACCATATAAAATGGAAAATGACTTCTGTATTATTCCAAAGGACAGAACTACCTTAATTCAGTTTATCTACTGAAGACTGTACTCAAGTACTCAAGTATCAAAAAACTTCTACGTAAGATTTAACGAAACCGGGAAGTCAGTGGTGACCATGACGCGAGAGAAACATCAGTAACACTGCACTGCCGGCAGCTGGGCCGCCTCAGACCCCGAGAGGGGTGCTCACAGCGTGGGGCGCCCAACAGAGCAACGGCCACCTGGTGGGAAGAGGCAGAAAAGGCGTGCCGCGTCCACACACCGGTCTTCAAAACCGCAGAAGGTACACACACCCCAACTACGCACGACCACAGCCTTCTTCTTAAAGGAAGTCCCAAGACTTCTTTGCAACATCCACTCCAGCAATGTCACTGCCAGTCCTGTAACTCTGAGTTCAGACAAACGTTTTCTACTCAATGAGCCAGCAAACAGGACACCAGTTTCAGACGTAGGACTCAACAATTCGTGGGCTGTGTGCCACGGCCAGTGTTCATCACACCATGGGCCCTCCTCACCGCCCCTGATAAACTTGATTACACGTTCGCACACACGCGCACCAGGAGGCCTTGAGATGCGAATCTGCAAAGGGAACAGTCTGTTAACACAGTTCCTGACGGCCGGAGAGGTCACTAATCATCCAAAATGGAAAATAATCTAAAGTCCGAAATACTAAAATAATCCGAGATGTGATAGTGCTACAGCTCCAGGAGAGCGGGGCTCTTACGTTCAGCTTTACAGACAAGAAATGTAAATAAAAATGAGGTCTGAGGGGTGCTGGGTGGCTCAGCTGGTAGGGTGCCTGCCTTCGGCTCGGGTCATGATCCCAGAGTCCAGGGCTCAAGTCCTACATCCGGCTCCCTGCTCAGCATGGAGTCTGCTTCTTGCTCTGACCTTCCCCATCTCATTCCCTCTCTCTCAAATAAACAAATTTTTTTTAAAAAAATAAGATTTTAGAGGTTAACAGCAGGATAAATCCTCCATTTGTGTCCTTCCCCTAAATAATACATCACGCTCAGTAACACCAATGGATGGGGCACGTCAGGGCTGTGCCAAGGAGAGGACGGCCAAGCCAAGGTACCCGAGGGCCACCGCCTCGCCAGCAGGGCCGCCTCCCCCGAGCTGGGCTCCACAGCAGGGCATGCAGACCACGGGTCAAACGCAGGAAAGGACGCACCAGCTCGGGTGACTACGCCACAAAAAAGGGAAATCCTAGAAGGCATCATTACAGGTTTGCCAACAATGAAGTCAATCCGAAGCCCATCTGTCCGGGCAGTTCAGAGCCAGGCCAGGCCTCAGCAGGGAGAACGCGGTGACCTTCACAGCAAGGCCTGCTTCCTGGCAGCCGAAGCTGGGCTCGGATAGCCTGGAGAACCGCAAGGAGCCTCCAGAGAAAAACCACCCTCCAATGGGCACGAGAGAAATCTTCCTACGTGGGCCCTTCTGTGCAAAGCGCCGTCCCTTACACAGCGCCGGGGCCCCACCTCACACGGAGAACAAACACGTCAGCAACCCAGAGCGAATAAAGGAAAAGCTTTCTTCTCAAGGGAATGATGTCTACGAGAGCTTTCAGTATAGCTCAGAATGAAAACGTTCACAACTTCTAAAGTACCATAAGTCTGGACGCGGACAATCAGCAGAGGCTACTGCGCCGCTCCGTGGTACCTGGTCAGAGGGGGCAGAGGGGGCGCACAAGCCCTTCGAGCAGCAGGATGCCCCGGAGCTCGCAGCCAGCTGCATCGCCCGCACCCACACATTCTCCTGGTGCACCTGGGGCCGCCTGGGGGCTCCCTCTGTGTGGCGTCTGACTCTTGATTTGGCTCAGGTCATGACCTCAGGGTCCTGGGATCGAGCTCCAGGTCGGGCTCTGAGCTCAGCGGGGAGCCTGCTCCTCTCCCTCTCCCTCTGCACCTCCCCTCATGCTCTCTACTTCAATTAAATAAATAAGTCTTTGAAAAAATTAAAAAAAAAATTAAAAACCCTCTTGCACTATGTTCTAATAAAAGACACAATTAAGTTGTCCATATTTTTTTTTAAGGTTTTATTTATTTATTTGACACAGAGAGATCACAGGTAGGCAGAGAGGCAGGCAGAGAGAGAGGAGGAAGCAGGCTCCCCGCTGAGTAGAGAGCCCGATGTGGGGCTCGATCCCAGGACCGAGATCATGACCTGAGCCGAAGGCAGAGGATTAACCCACTGAGCCACCCAGGCGCCCCAAGTTGTCCATGTTTTTAATACATGTTTTATATACATGCGAAAGCACCTGCAATCACACCGTGCCTGGAACCACAGGTGAGCACACGTGTGCATGTGTATGCACACACAAGTTCAAAAATCCTACACACCGTGACACCGAAAAAAATACGTACGTTCTTTCTTGATTTTTTCCGCTACAAGAAACTCGTCTCTTTCGACCGTCGGGGCGAAGTTGCTGCCAATGACGCGCACGGCGTACTGGAACTGCTGGGCCACGTCAGCTGCAGGGAACAGGAGGGCGCAGGTCACTGGCGCTCAGGGAAAGTGCTCGCGGTGCGGACCGCGCATGCCCATCTAGCTCCCACCTCCCCCAGGTCTTCACCGAGCGGACAGAGGAGCTATCAAGAGACCAAAGCAAATGAATGAATAAAATACGGTTCCACAGACCACGACAAGGAGACGGCAGCAGGGCCGCAGTGTGAAGAATCCTAGGACACAGATGGTGACCTGGGCTGGTCACCACAAAAAGGAGCAGGGAGAGTCGCAGACCGAACGCGGCCCGTGAGAGGCAGGCGTGTCCCGGAGAACCCCAAGACGGTCCAAGGCTGACTGGATCCACAAATGGGGATCACCGAAGGGGATCTTGAGAATCAAAGCACATTGGCACCCCGGATTGGGACGACGGCTTAAGCACAGATGTCTGCCTCCACTCCCGCCGAAAACCCCACTGAGAATCAAGAATTCTGTGTTTGTCTTTACCAAAGCAGAAACCCACGGGGCAAAGAAAACAAGGCAGAAACCACACCGAAGAGAAGTCAACCAGTGTGAGGAGCGGAGAGGCAACTGGACCGGTGGGAACTGGTTCAGGACGGTAAGACTGGAAGTTAAGTGTCCGCTTGAGAGGGGCCAGGGCGCAGGACACAAATGCCAACAAGGAAACCCAGGGAGGCTCCAGAGAGGTGGGAACTGCACCGCGCGGAAGGTGTGAATGAACTGGGGCAGAGGAGGACCGGCGGGAAGTCTGGCTGGAGAACAGACTGCCGGGTCCTCTACCGCTTCCCGTTCACCCAGACAACCAGGGAGGACCTCGCCCAGACTAACCACAGAGGGTCTGGCTGGACGCTAGGACAGCAAAGGGCATGAAGTAAAAAGCAGCAGACTGAACTACAGATCCCAGCCCTCCTTCCCAGGCCCCGGAGTCAACATTCTTACAGGGTAACAGCAGCAACAGCCCTACCTTTCCCCGGAAGCACAACCACCCCACAGGGCGCACCCCAACCTACACCCACAAAACCACTAACACCACGAAACCCCAGACAGTCCGACAGGCACCACGGGCAGAAGTGCCTTTTCCACACACATCATCAGAAAAATCAGCGATGAGAGGACGAGCAAGGATGCAGACCTGAGCAGCCCAGAACCAGCCAGGCCTGGCCAAGCCCACGCGGCACTTAGGGAACGCACGCGCGTTCTATTCGGACACGCAGGGAACACGCACCAGGACAGACTGCGCTGGGGGTCACAGAAGAAACCTTACTAAATACAAAATAACTAAAATTACTCCAAGTGTGTTCTCCACCAAGAAGAGAATTCGGAATTACACCTGAGATCAGTAACAGAAAAATCCTCCCCCATCTGCAAGGCAACCAACATGGCCCTACACAGCACAACGGCCAGAGAAAGTCTCAAAGAAAATCAGAAAACATCTTGAACTGAATGAAAATGGAAATACAACACATTAAAATATGTGGGGCTCAGTTGAAACAGTGTTTGGGGGGAAAATGTAGAGTATAAAATGCTTTTATTAAAAAGGAAGACGGGTCTCAAGTCAATAATCTCGTCTTACAGAATAAAATCTAGAAAAAGAAAACTAAACTCAGACCCTTAAGAATAATAAAGATAAAAGCAAAAATCAATGAAATTTACAGCAAAAATAGGAAAAACAAAATCAGTGAAACCAAAAGCTGGTTCTTAAAAAAAAAAAAATGGAATTGAGAAACAAATTTGTGATCAAGAAAAGACAAACACAAATTCAGGGATCGAAGCGGCAATACTGTCGCTGATCCCACAGGAACTTCTGAAAACCAAGGTCAAGTCCCTTCCACAGCCGCCCGCCTCAAGAGGCAGGTGCGCCATGACGCCCAGCAGTGAGCGTGGGCTGCACGGCGTCTGCCCAGCCAAGAGGGGAGCGTGGGAGTGGGAAGGGCTCCGGGCAGAGGAGACAACTGACAGGCACACCTCAGCCGGGCAGTCCAGGTCAAGACCGCATGACCACGTGACGGGCGCCCTGACACCATACACCCCAGATATAAGGCGATGAGAAGGGCACTCTGGACTCTGGGGCCTTCTGCCCAACAGACAGAATCACAGTCTAGTTACGAGCGAAAAAAACACCAGCTAAATCCCAACTGAGATGTTCTATAAAGCAACTTTTAATCCTCAAAACTGTCAAGGTCATCGAAAAAATAGTAATTTTTAAAGTCTGAGAAACTATCAGAGCCAACAGGAGCCCAAGGAGACAGGAAACTTCAATTTGACACGGTGCCCTTGCAGGGACCCTATAGGAGCAAAGGGACATCGGGCAGTAGTGAGGAAACCTACGGAAAGTACGTAGTGACTGCGTTGTGACAGTCACTCACTGCACGACCGTACCATCCTAACGTAAGCCGCCAGTAACGGGAAAGGTGTGCAGTCCAAGGGGATGCTCTATGGTAGTCCCCGTTTTTCTATAAATCGAAACTCATTCTAAAATTGAAGTTTACTCTTAAAAACATACTGATTCTAAACCCCATCTTTCACCAATCAGGATGTATTGATCTGGAACGGGGCGGGGGCCATGGTATGACCATGTCTTCAGGGGCGCCTGGGTGACTCGACTCTTGACTTCAGCTCAGCTCGGTCATGAACTCGGGGTCCTGCGACGGAGCCCCGAGCTGGGCTCACATTCAGCAGAGTCTGCTTCAGATTCTCTCTTCCTCCCTCAGTCCCACCACCTCCCCCTGCCCTGCTCACTCTTAACAAATAAAATCTTTTCTTAAAAAATGGGTTTTTAAAGCTGTTTTAAAAACTTTAAAGAATAAAGCAAATTAAATGGGGGGGATGGGTTTCTTTGGTAAACTCAGAAAAGAATGTCAGCACACGGCATACAACATACAAGAATCAATGCAAATTATGTCATAGTAAGCGTAAAACATGAGCCTACAGCACTCTGAGAAGGAAAAAACCAACAGAAGATATCTTTGGGACTTGGAGTTAGACAAAGAGATTCTACATAAAATACCAAAATCCTGAACCATAACAAAATGTGATTACTGGAGTCCATCCACGATTAAATTCTTGCTGTGCAAAGGACAATGTTAAGAGAATGAAAATACTCAGAAAACATTTGTAAAACACAGAAAAGGACTTGAATCCAGATGCACAGAGAGAACTCTCAAAATGCAGGAAAGGGGGGGAAGAAAACAGTAAAAACAAAAGCAAAAGTTCCCAAAAGACAATTCACCAAGAAGATGAGCGGCAAAGAAACACAAGACAAGAGGCTCAATGACATTCACCGTCAGGGAAACACAATTTAAAGCCACGAGGAGCCTCCATTATTCGTCCATTAGAACCGCAGCAATAAAAACCACGGGGGGGGGGGGGGGGCAGGGAGCCCTCGGGGCTGGGAGCTCTTCTCACCGCACTGAGCACGGGATCGGCAAAACATCCCGGCAGTTTCTCTAAAAGCTACGCGTGCACTCTCCGTGAGCCAAGCAATCGCACAGGGGTATTTACTCCACAGCCGCCATTCACCTGAAGGAGTCCCCTCGGTAGCTCGGTCACCACGTCCCACTCTTGGCCCTGAAACTACCCAAGTCAGAGTGATCTTTTTAAAACGTAAGTATATCATCGCTCTGCCTGAACCCTCCCAACACACCCAGAATAAAATCCAAACTCACCAGGACGGCCTGCCCAACCCAGCCCTTGTCACTTCACCAATGCCCCTCCCGCCCCCTCCCGCCCCCTCCCGCCCCGCAGCTCCGGCTGCGCCCGGCCACGCTTCCCCACCTTGCCCACCCTGGGGCACACAGCGCACGCATCCCACGCAGACCTGGGCCGTCTTCCCCCACACCTTCCTGGGACCCCTTCCAGCACGTCACTTGGTTCTCTATCTGAATGCCACCTGACCCTCACGGGGCCTTCCCGTCCCAAGCTCACCCAAACACGCACGCACACGGGGCAAGCACGGAGCACACAGTGTTCGGGACCCGGTGAGTACAGGGGGAGGGGGCAAAGGAAACAGACTGTTTCAGCGGAAACCTAACATTAGCGAGTGGTTTTAATTTTCTCCCTCATACTTTCCCACACTTTTCAAGTTTTCTAAGTAGTAAATGTTAATTTTATATATATAAAAAGTGGCACCGGGGTGCTTGGGTGGCTCAGCTGGTTATGCGTCTGACTCTTGATCTCAGCTCAGGTCTTGATCTCAGGGTTGGGTTCGAGCCCCCACCACTGCTCAAAGAAAAACAAAATGTGGCACTGGAAACTACTTGCTTACAAAGGGGTACCTGTGCAACTATTCTACTTAAGGAATACTTTAGACTCCCATGATCCTGAGTTCCACAAAAACACAGTTTACTAACAACCTATTCAAGTACATCAGACTAACATCTCTTCTCCAAAAGTCTCATTAAGTTTTGGTTTTTCTAACAAACACTCCAACCTCCTCCACACCAGAGGCGCGGGCCTGCCACCACCCCCACTGCCCCCTCCGCCCTCGCCCGTGTCTCTGCACGAGGCACCCGTGGTGCCCTGCAGCATCTCACCCCGCCTCGCTGGCCACCTTCCATCTCCCCAACTCCTTGCCGACCTAGTTTGTCGTCCATCTCTCTTGCTGACATCAAACATTTGCAAACCCATCTACTGGTTTTGAGTAAAACCTACCCAGCCTCCCAGGGCAGCTGCACGGAACATGGACTACTGAACGTGCAGCGGCAAGTAGCTGTTTCGCGAGCCTAACCACCGAAGATGAAACTGCCAAGTATCAGACAACGTTCACTACGGCTCTCTAGGCTAATAGTCCCCAAATCCTACTCGGTTTCTAGAGCAGCGCTAAGCTCAGTCAGGAACTGAAGAGTAACTCCCAAGCGCCCGCTCCACGCCCCACACCAGCAGCGGAACAGAGCAGCGGCTACCGAGGCCGTCGCGGTGAGGATCCGAGAAACGAGGCAGGACCTGCACAGGTGATGAGCCTGTGGTCAGAGCTGCTCAGAAAACGGGCAGGACCCCGCGACGGCAAATGACGGGGGGACCCCGTGAAGTGGGCCGCTGGGGAAGGCCTCTCTGAGGAAGCAGCCCTCTGCCGGGAGGAGCCGCTCGGCGCTACCATGCGCCACCGTGTGCTGGCGCGCCCGGTTTCCCAGAGGACGCCGGCACCGGCGGGTTCGAAAATCCCAATCAGACAAGCTGAAGTCAGTCCGTTGAGACCCAGGTGAGGAGGCCAGGCTGTGGCTCTTTGATGACTGGCTCCGTCCCAGATTAAGAGAGTCTTCAACTTTTTTTTTTTTAAGCCACAACGCACCTCAGGAATGTCTTCTGTTCCCACCTCCGAACCACTCTGGGTGCCGGCAGCCTGGAAGGGAGGCCAGGGCTACTCCGCCCCACCTCTGAGAAGAGCTGTTTGAGAAGGCCTGGTACCAGTGAACTCCGGGACACAGCGTCCGACAAGTCCCAGAGAGCGGATACTGCGCTGACCCCACACGCCCTCCCTAGAACAAGCAGGTGAGGCCGGAGGCAAGAGGCCGTGCCGCAGGCAGGGCCAGCACCGTCCTGCCTCCACTCAGCTCACAGACAGGGAAGCTGTCAAGTGCGACACAGAAGAACAGAGGAATGACTTCAAGACATCAGGTGCTGGACCCAGAGGCGTGGGTCTCCCCAGCTCCGAGAGGAGGGTACTAAGTACCCCAACCCCGCGCCACTGGGAGCTGAACACACGAGCTCACAGTGCACACGCTCTTCAGCACAGAGTAAGCACTTGAGAAGCGTTCCTGTTTTTATGGCTGTTATTAATCTGAAAATGTCAGTTCAAGGCACGTCATGTCTACTACCAGCATCAGAACCATAACTCAGCAAAGCACCAGACTTAACCTCTCAGCAAGGTAACCTGCCCTTCATCCTGTAGATGACACACAGGAAACAGAGTCTCCTCCCCCGGTGTTCTTTCTCCAGAAAGAACCCAGGATTCCACGCACACGCAGACCAAACCAAACCGCATGCAGAGACGCAGGGAGAGGCGCGTGCGGCTCAGGCGAGCGCAAACACCTCTGCTGCGTGCCCTCGAGGGCTTCCCAAGGTCACCAGGGCAGACTGAGCTGACCGGTAAGGCTGGACCCTGTGCCTCGCTGCTCCTCCTGCCTGCAGACGACGCTGCTGTCCTAGGGGACCCGCAGACAAGGCACCAGCTGAACCACAGCTGCTTCGGGGCTCGGGAGTCAGCCGCGCCGCGTCCCTCCAGCCGTGGGCCTGTGACCGCGCGCTCATGTGCGCTCCCACAGAATCGGCTCCCGGAGCCAGGGCCCCAAGATTAATTCCGGAGAAGCATGCCATGTGCACAATTCAAAGGGACAAGGCACGAAGACTCAGATGCAGTAAGACACTGTCGACACAACACACAAGAAACGCACCACCGGGCCGCAGGGGCCCGACCGTAAGCCAGCGGCCCGGCTGGTACAGAGCACAGGCGAGCCCGTGCACAGAGCCCACCGAATGACACGCGGTGCTCCCCGACGAGAACTAAGATACAAACACGCTGCTCTGGATCTTTGGTTCTCAGAACGTTTGGTCTCAGGCCCCCTTTACACTCCTAGAATTAAGGATGCCCCAAAGGGTCTGGTTATTTATACAGGCTAAACCTATCAACACTTACTGTATTAGAAATTTAAATCAGGATTTTTGCATATAAACTCATTTTAAAACGGTAAGACTACTAAGCACGACTTTAAAATGAAGCCTAGAACTCTGGAATCTCAGTATGTTAATGGATATTTGGTGCACATTTCAACATACATTTATTATAAGTTTTATTATTTTCAAAATTTTTATTTATTTAAGAGACAGTGAGCTGGCCCGTGAGTGGGGCAGAGAAAGGAGCAGCAGGCTCCCTGCAAGCACGGAGCCTCACCACGCAGGACCCGACCCGAGCTGCAGGCAGACGCTGCACTGACTGAGCCGACCAGGTGGTCCTGATGTAGGTTGTAATGTCTGGTTACCGATTTCCCCAAGTATATGTAACTTGCCGGGAACCTCATCAAGAGCTCCACACCGTTTCTGGAAAATCATGACACCAACAGCAATACCACCTGACATACAAGACCCAGGAAGACAAGATTCCTTCCTTGGCCTGCCCTGTGGCTCAGGACACACTCCCAGCGCCGCTACGCGGCAGGGCAGTCCCCTTAACTCAAGGCACTGGGTGCTGTCACCACACCTGAGCATTTGCGTGGAAATACTCACCAAACAGAAACTCCTGCATTTGTTATCTCTTGTGAAAAAGTGAATTACAAAGTATGAAAAGGAAAGTTGTCCCTGACAGAGGTGCAACACTGTAACATCAAGAACACGGTTTCCACAGACAGAAAGGACTCTCCAGGGTGCTTGGGGGGCTCAGTGGGTTGGGGCCTGTTTTCGGCTCAAGTCATGATCCCAGGGACCTGGGATCGAGCCCCATATCGGGCTGTCTGCTCGGCAGGGAGCCTGCTTCCTCCTCTCTCTCTGCCTGCCTCTCTGCCTACTTGTGACCTCTGTCTGTCAAATAAATAAATAAAATCTTAAAAAAAAAAAAGAAAAAGAAAGGACTCTCCAAAGACCTAATACGGAAAACGTGCTCTAGGAGAGAGGCAGGGATGTAGAGAGAATTTTCCAGTCACTGGCTGGCAGTATGCATTTCTAGCAAATTCTCAGGCTGGGAAAGGTGAGAAATAATGGTTATACTAACTTTATAAAAATGTCAAATACCATCACACTTTGGTACTTTGTTTCTGAGGGTCCCTTGAAGCCAACTAGAAAAAAGTTTTTAGTACTCTATGAAAAACTGATTCATATGAAACTCATATTAAAAGTGACAATGGGGGGGGGGCGCCTGGGGGGCTCAGTGGGTTGAAGCCTCTGCCTTCAGCTCAGGTCAGGATCTCCGGGTCCTGGGATCGAGCCCTGCATCGGGCTGTCTGCTTGGGGGGAGCCTGCTTCCTCCTCTCTCTCTGCCTGTCTCTCTGCCTACTTGTGATCTCTGTCTGTCAAATAAACAAAATCTTTTAAAGAAATAATAAATAAATAAATAAATAAATAAAAGTGACAAAGAGCACCTGGGAGCTCAGTTAACTAAGTGTCCAGCTCTTGATTTCAGCTCAGGGCTCAGGTCATGATCGCAGGCTCCCGGGATGGAGCCCTGCATCGGGCTCCTGGCTGGGCTTGGAGTGGCTCAAGACTGTCTCGCATCCTCCCTCTCTGGCCTCTTCCCCAGCTCCCCCTAACTCCCTCACTCCCTCCCACTCTCTCAAAAAAAAAAAAAAAAAAAAAAAAAAGTAACAAGTAGGGGAGCCAGTGGGCTCGTCTGGAGTATGCAAGGTCACGAGTTCAAGCCCCACATCAGCGTAGGGCTTACTTTCGGGAAAAAATAAAAATAAAACCAGTAGCAATTATTCCTCAGTATGACAGCACTGAAAAAGCAAGACTACAGAAGTATACGGCCAAGCGTTTGTGACAGGACAGTAGAGAAAGGCTTAACCAAAAGTTCTTAGTTATCAGATAAAACACCACTAGTGAAACAACGTTTTCAGGGCACCTGAGTGGCTCAGTCCTTAGGCAACTGCCTCAGGCTCAGGTCCTGGGACGAGCCGCACGCACGGGGCTCCCGGCTCGGGCTCCCTCTCTGGCCGGCGCGCACACGCTCGCGCTCTCTCTGTCGAATAAATAAATAAATAAAATCTTTTTAAAAAAAGAAAAAGTTTTCCACGGCAAACACTGTGAAGTGAGCAATTAATACTGCTCCTTGGCTCACTGAGGCAGAACAAGTCAGACGAGGCCACTCGCGCCTGCAAACTCCTCCGTCAACAACGTAATCTGGACTCACGGACGCAGCCGGCAACCGGGTGCTCAGAACCCCGGGAACCGTCTTACTCGGGGGCCCCGCGGATCTCGGAGACCCCGTTTGCTCCTAGTTTCAACGCAGCTCTGAGTAGAGGGACAGGAGGGCGCAGAGTCCGCGGAACTGGTGCTTTTACGTCCTGGAAGGGCTCAAACAGTCCATCGTTTAGACAAGATGTTTCTCATGCGGAGCAGCATGCTACGTCACGGCGAGTGGCCTTCAGCGTCCAGCCGCGAGGACGGGAGCGGAGGAGCGCGGTCCGTCCCCGAGGAAAACCACGGACCCGCCGAACAACGAGGCGCGCCGCATCCACCCCCGCCCCGGCCTCTCCGCCGTCCGCCCGCCCCGCGGGAGCGTCTCCGAGCCCCACCCCCCGCCGCCCCACTCCACCCCCGTCGCGGCATCTCCCGCGCACCCGCGCTTTCCCTCGGGCCACGCCTCCGCCCAGCACGCAGCGGCCCCCGGGGGCCCGCCCTGCGCCCGCGCCCCGCATCCCGCCTGGCGGCGTCGAGCCCACGACCCGCCGACGAGTCACGTCCCAGCGCCAAACCGCGGGAAACGCAGCGGGAACCGCGCGAAGTCCGTGTCCCTCAGCGGGGCCAGCGCGTGCCCCTCCCCCGCCCGCCCGCCGCGCCCACTCTGGCCGCGACGCTTCCGCAGCGAGTTCGCGGAGGGTCTCCGGCCGCGTCAGGCGCTGACGGACGGTCCCTGCGTCCTCGACCCCCCAGAACCCCTCCCGGTGCTCCCCGCCCGCGCGTCCCGCAGGAGAGGCCGAGCGGCGCCGTGTCCGGAGGCCCCGCGCCCGCCCAGCGTCTTCCCGCCCCGTCCGGGCTGCGCCCGGGACCAGCATCTGCGGGGCGCCCGGGAGGTCCAGGGCGGCGCTCGGGCCTCAGGAGGGAAACGCGGCCGGGAGCGGCCGGGTCCGCCCGAGCGCAGGGAGCGGGGCGGCTCGCCGCGTCCCTCCCCGGTGACAGCCGAGTGCCCTGCGCCCCGCCGGTCCGCCCGCGCGCTCCCCACCAGGCGGGCGGAGGCCCGTCGCCGGCCCCGGCCCCGGCCCCCCCCCACCCGGACCGCGGCGCGGGGAGCGGTGACTCAGCCCCGCCGGGCCCGGCTCCCTCCCGCCTCCACCCGGGCTGCAACACTCCGCTGGACCGACCGGGAAGCCGGCCCCCGCGCCCCCCGCGCCCCCCGCACCCCCCGCGCCCCGGCCTCCTGGACGCGCCCCGACCGCGAGCCGCCGGCCGGGCCCCGCTACCTTCGCTCCTGCCCAGGATCCGGCAGCACAGGTTCTGCAGCAGCACGTTCGGGGACTTCTGGTCCGGGGTCGCCATGCTCGCCCGGACGGCCCACGGGGACCCTGCGGAGCCCCCGCCCGTGCCCGGCCGCCCCACGCCTCGCGGGCTCCCGACCTGCCGGACAGGCTACGGCCCCGCGGGCAGCGCCGGCGACGACGCCGCCATTTTAACGGAACCCGCCGAAACCGCGCGCCCTTCCCACAATGCTCCGCTTCTTCCGGCGCCTGGGGCGGCGAGTGCGCCAGCCTGAGAGTCCCCCGGTCCGTCCGCGCGCGGTCCCCAGACCACAGCCGCCGGGCCTGGGTGGTTCCGGCCCCGGCGCCCCGGCCGCCCCTGCCCCAGCTGCCCTCGGAGCGCGGAGCCGCCACACACGTCCGCGCCGCCCACGTTCCCCCGAGGGTCCCGACGGCCCCGCCCCCCACGTCCCCCCCGGAGGGTCCCGACGGCCCCGCCCCCTGCACACACAACGTCCCCGCCAGACGGTCGGTGGCCCAGGTCTCCGGAAGGCCCGCGCCCCGCATCCGGGGCCGAAGCGCGCGGCCAAAGGGGGCACCAGGCCCCGCGGCCCCCGCCCGGCGGTCCTGCCGCGCCCGCTGGGATCTGGGCCGCAGAGCCAGTGACAGTCCTAACGGCAGCGCCGCCGGCGCCCAGACGGGCCAGGCCCGGAGGGAAGGACGCGAGAGACGCTGGCCCAGCAGAGCAGACGTGCGGGGGCGTCGGACCGTTGCCCCCGTCGCTGACACGTGCAGGGACGGGCCTTTGCTCTTCCAGATTCAAGACGGAAACACGACGGACGGGTGGACAAGTAACAGGGTGTCCCGAGAGTTGGTCACAGGGATACGACACGGAGGACCCCGCACTTTAAAGAAAGCCTGGAAGGGGCGCCTGGGTGGCTCAGTGGGTTAAGCCTCTGCCTTCAGCATGGGTCATGATCCCAGGGTCCTGGGATTGAGTCCTGTGTCGGGCTCCTTGCTCCACAGGGAACCTGCTTCTCCCTCCCCCTCTGCCTGCTGCTTCCCCTGATTGTGCTCTCTCTCTCTGTCAAATAAATAAATAAAAATCTTTTTAAAAAGGAAGTTGGGGCGCCTGGGTGGCTCAGTGGGTTAAAGCCTCTGCCTTCTGCTCAGGTCATGATCTCAGGGTCCTGGGATCGAGTCCCGCATCGGGCTCTCTGCTCAGCAGGGAGCCTGCTTCCCCCTCTCTCTCTGCCTGCCTCTCTGCCTACTTGTGATCTCTGCCTGTCAAATAAATAAATACAATCTTTAAAAAAAAGAAAGCCTGGAAGATGGGAGGCTGATGACCCTCAGGAGGACGAGGCGGCAGCTGAGCGGACACTGCTGACCCCACCGCTGTCTCCCCCATCCGGAAGGTCCATCCCCGGCTGCGCAGGTGACCGTGGGGAAGGAGGGGGTCCCAGAGGTCCTGAGGCGATTTCAGGGTCATCGGGACCTGCCCTGCCAGGAGACTGCAGAGGCCAGACCTCCTGAGGGAAGCCCTCAGGGAAGTCCTGTGTGTGTCCCCTGGAGGACTGGCCTCATGCCCACACAGAGAGGGCGCTGATGGCCGTCAGCGGCCGACGGTGATGGCCACTGACAGAAGGCGTGGCCGCGTGAGGAGTCGGCCAGAGGACGTTTGACCTCTGTCCTGATCCCTCTGTCTGGACTCCAGGTCAAGGAGTTAGAGCAGTGGGAGGTACAGGAAGAGAGAGAACAGATGTCACCTTGTCCCATCATCGGGTGCTTATAGGCTGGGGAGGTCCAGCTGCACAGGGTTGGGGAAAAGCCACGAGCTATAGGACAAAAAGACCCTGGGTTTCTCCTGTGTCACTAAGGACAAAACTGGACGGGCGGCCTGCCTGGAGCGTTCGAGGGTGGCTGTGCACAGGACAGGCCGATGCTGCCCGGAGTGCTCTCAGAGCCACCACCTGCCCTTCCCTGATCTGCCCCACATTCTCGAGAACGCTGTCGCGCAAGCTCCCGGGACTGTGGGCCTCCTGGCAGGCTCAGGCAGGCGAGTCCCTGCCAGGGAAATGGAGGTCAGAAGGAGACGACCAAGGCTCTCACCCTAGAGCCTCTGCCCCTCGCCCAGTCCACGCCAGCAGCCGAAGGTCCTCTGTGGCAGCGCCTGCAACCAGCCCGCCCCTCCCATCATGTTCCAGCCTCCTCCGTGCAGCTCTCCTCACAGATCTCACTCCTGCTGGAAGATTCCAGAACACGGGACACAGGGACATCAGCTCTTCTTACTGTCTCTTCAGCCCTAGGCAAAGTAGCCACTTCCTTCCCCGCTCCTCTGAGTGCCTCCCCGCCTCCTTCGACAGGGAAATTGCTGGAGTGGTTTCCGTTTTGAAGACTCAACCTCACTGTATAGTTCATGCTAATGGGAATGGTCCCAGGGAAGAGATCCTCTGTTGGGATCCCAGGAGTAGGTAGCTCCCACGCCTGAGCTCAGACATGTTGGGATTTCTTTTTTTAAGATTTCATTTGTTGGGGCACCTGGATGGCTCAGTGGGTTAAGCATCTGCCTTCAGCAGGGGTCATGATCTCAGGGTCCTGGGATCGAGTCCCGCATCGGGCTCTCTGCTCAGCAGGGAGCCTGCTTCCTCCTCTCTCTCTCTCTCTCTCTCTCTGACTACTTGTGATCTCTCTCTGTCAAATAAATAAATAAAATCTTTAAAAAAAAAGATTTCATTTGTTTGAGAGAAAGAAGGTCTGCGGGGGATGTGCAGACAGAGAGGGAGAGAGAGAATCTCAAGCACACTCTACCCTTGAGCACAGACGCGGGGCTCGATCTCACGACCCCGAGATCATGACCTGAGCTGAAATCATGTCGAAGCACCAAAGCTGACTGAGAGCAGGACCTGGGGAGGGGAAGCAGCTGCTGTTGTCCGCTGTCTTCGCAGCAAGGACGACATCAAGATGGCAGCGCGGTGGCCCGGACTGGGGTGCATCTGGGAAGCCCGGGTATAGCTTAATGCGCAGCCATAGGGCCATGGAGCTCCAATAGCGGCCCTAAGAAGAAGCTCTTATTTTTTTTAATTTATTTAAGATTTTATTTATTGAGAGGGAGAGAGGGAGAGTGGGTGAGTGGGAAGAGGGCCAGAGGGAGGAGAAAGTCTCAAGAAGACTGTGTTCTGAGCAGAGAGCCCAAGTGGGGCTCGAGCTCACGACCCTGAGATCATGACCCAAGCTGAAACCAATAGCTGGATGCCTAATCAACTGAGTCACCCAGGAGCCTCTCTTTTTTTTTTTTTTTTAAGATTTTTTACTTATTTTTAAGTCATGTCCACACCCGACATAGTCAGAACTGAGGGCCAGACCCCAGACTCAACTGTTCGGGTTGTAAATTATGACGTAAGTTGGACGCACTGTCTTGCCAAGACTCTTCTATTAAGGGCAGGTCATTAATTGAGAAGAAGAAGGACACTGAGATGTGGGGCGGAGACATCAGAGTCACTGTGAAACCACTAGTCTGCGGGACCTGCAAAATCCAGAGCGTAAAACCTCCCCCGCCTGCTGAGAATGGCCTTGAAACCCTTGATTGCCTGAAACAATTAGAACAGTTTTTTCTTGTTAGCAAGTAATTAAGCTGGAATTCCACAGGATGCAAGTAATCCAGAGGAAGGAATGAAAGCCTGCGACAGAGACACAAAAATGAAAAATGACCTTCCAAATCAACCAGGCGGTCCATGTAACTAAAGCCTTCTCCTCATGGGGCGCCCGGGGGGCTCAGTGGGTTAAAGCCTCTGCCTTCTGCTCAGGTCATGATCCCAGTCCTGGGATCGAGCCCCGCATCGGGCTCTCTGCTCAGCAGTGAGCCTGCTTCTCTCTCTCTCTCTCTCTCTCTCTCTCTCTGCCTGCTTCTCCGCCTACTTGTGATCTCTGTCAAATAAATAAATAAAATCTTAAAAAAAAAAAAAAAAAGCCTTCTCCTGGGGCGCCTGGGAGACTCAGTTAAGTCTGCCTCTGGCTCAGGTTGCAATCCTGGTGTTCTGGGGTTGAGTCTGGAATCGGACTCCCTGCTCCGGCGGGAAGCCTTCTTCCTCTCCCTCTGCCTCTCCTCCACGTGCTCTCCCTGCCCCCGCCACATAAATCAATAAATAAATCTTAAGTAAGTGTTCTCCTGTCTTCAAAATGCCCTGCAGAGGCCAGAGTCCTAATTGATACCAGACTTTGATCAATCAGACTTAATCAAATCCCAGTAACCACTGCAGAGTGTATTGATGACTACCAAACTGCAAAAGAAAGAATATAGAATGAAAATTTTTCCTCCACAAAAAGAGATAAAAATGAACAGAGAGCAGGAGGAACAAGAGAAAACGTACTACCACGGTACACTGAAGCCAAAACCTCTCCCGGATTACGCTGGATGGAAGGGCCCTCTGCCCGCGGACTCAGGCCCAAGCCTAGGTACACCGCGTGGGTGCGTTCTGTGCACCTGACCCCGCACCATTGGTATTGACCTTGATCGCGAGCCTGAGGTCATGCTGGTCCAGTTTCTCCGGGGCAAAGTCACTCTTCTCTTCCTGCCCACATGTGCTGCCCACGCTGTCGGCGCGGGGAGCTAGGCTCTGCGTCCCTATGTAGGAGGTGTCTGCGTGGACCGAACGAACCTGGTGTCCGCGGGAGATCTGTGTGTTCTCCCCGTTCCGTGCCGTCTGCTTCAGTCCGTACGTGCCCCTGCGCGTGGACTTCACACTCTGGGCTACGCCCCACCACCCTACCCACCCACATCGTCCGGCCTCGGCCCCCCACACCTCTTTCCCTTGGCTCCCGTCTCCCTTCGACACCCGCTCATGATCGTGGGGTTTTAGAAATCAACGGGTTTGCTTCGTGTTTTGTACTACCGCTTTAGATCTGGCAACATACTGAGTAGAGGGCGCAGGAAGTCCACGTGGGCACCGTCCCTGGCGCGCCGCGTCTCCTGCGGCAGGACCTTGCCTCGGTGGGCGCGTTTGCTGCAGCTCCTGAGCAGCACGGACGCACCGCCGGTAACCGAGGCCCACAGCTCACTCGCTCCAGGGCCCCGGTGGCGCCGCGGGAGGAGACTACGTTCCATGGCCACGTACCGGGCTCTCATCTTCTCTGCAAAAAGGGCCCCCGTCTGAGACAGGGCCGCGCGGGATGTTGTGGCCCACAGCTTCTGCCTGTCGCCCTGCGGTCCGGTTGTCCCCGTGCGCAGGCTACTCCGCGCGAGAGGGCAGGCCTGTCTCCCTTCGCCCTGACAGCGACTCACTACCTTCCACGTCCCATGCGACGCCGCGGGAAAGCTGCTTTCGGGCTGCGTACATGGGAAGCCTGGTGGGCAGTGCGGTCACGGGACGCACCTCCGCTGCTCAGATCTTCTCGCGCCTGATTGACTGAGACTCATGAACGAGCTTTCAGATTACAGTTAATTTATAAATTGATACTCACATTTCTTTTTTGAGATCATAATGATTTATTGTTCTGACATCAGATCAACAGAAAGAAACTCCAATTAGGCTTTGAAAACTCATATATTTCAGGAAAATGTCATTTAACCATTGTACGTGGATGGATAAATTACTTTAGGAGTCAAGTCTTTTGAGACACTGTCCTTTTGTTACCTTGTTTCATGTGCACATAGTGTTTCTTCTTAACACTTTTTAAAAATTGGAATTGATTTTCAAAGCTTGACATTTGACAGGCTTTGCTATAAATATCACTGGGATTGAAGACTGTGTCTGCTTCTCTCCACATAAGCAGGAGCCCTTACCCCTCCCTCCGAGACCCGTTTTGGCCTGTCGTCATTTATCCTGCTGCTTGGGTCTCTACTTACAGTTTGCGAAGCACATTAAATTTCTTAGGATGGTGTTCAACTGGAATGTTCATCCTTTAATTCTAAACGTATCCTGAATTAATTTTAAAACACTGTTAGGAAGGGACTATAAATGGTTTTTCATGATGGGGATGAAACATCTGTTTGAGCACAGAATTCTCTTTCTGTACCTCACAACTCCCCCACGGAACGGTGCTCCTTCCACGGACTTTTTTTCCTCACAAACTGGTTGAACGTTGCCATTCTCTCAGCTGGGGGGTGGGTACCGGTGGAAGACTGAGCTTCGTGGGGAGTGATAAGGGGAAAGGGATGGGGGAGAAGGCTGCGTCTCCCAGCTGATGAGTAACCTCTGGGATGTTAGGGTCCCAGGTCAGCACGGGTCTGGCTGATCTATTTGGAAAATGAAACCTACCTCGGAGATTAAGGACAGGACAGCACCTTTCAGGCTAAGGTGACAGTGGGTCTGGCCCTTCTCACTGGCCCCGGGACAAGCAAGGAGGGTGTGTCTTCTCCTTTCCCGGCTTCCAGCCTTTGCTAAAGCTCTTGCAGGGCCAGGCTCGCCCCCAAACCCAGTTTGATGTCCCAGGCGGGGTCCCAGGTGCTGAGCTTTTAGGACCCAGACCTGCTCTGTCCAAATTCGTGATCCCCCAGGCTCCGCGGGGAATGCAGTGTCCTTGAGTTGTGGGGTCATGGGCTTCCGTTGGGCCACTCCAGTCACCTCAGGCGGGTGTCCTGGCTCCGTGGCGGGAGAAGTAGCGGTCGGGGGACAGCTCTGTGAGCCCAGGGCTGTGGGGGGCACTCACCTCCACAAGTCGCACGCCCGTCCGGGGCTTGGCTTCCCGGAGGCGGAAGGGAAGCTGCGACGGGAGGTTACAGGTAACTTGCCCAAGTTCACAGCCAGGGGCAGACCCAGGGTTCAAGTCCACAGTGAAGCCCCCGGGACCGGTGCTTTTCAGCGCCCCAAAGGCACCCCCGCATCAAAGACATTTTTGACGGCTTCATGGACTTTGATAACCGCTCGTCTGCCGCGCTTCGGTCCCCAGGAGCTCAGGGAAAGCTGCGCAGGAGAGATCTGATAAGGCATTTGAAGAAAGAAGTTAATTAGTTTTCCGGATGATTAGAGGGCTTATTCCCCTTTTGCTGGAACAAATGCTTCACCGAGTTAATAATGCAGACATGAAGAGCCTCTCTCGGCCACAAAACCCTCAGCTGCGAGCTCTTGAAGGAGCTGCGCGGCCGCCCGAGGCCTCGCAGACATTGGGAATCAGGGAGCTTTGTGCTCCGTGATTGATTGGGAGCACAGGAGTCGCTGGCCGGCGCGTTTATTTCTATAAATACCCTGGCATCAGCGGAACTCGGCTCCTCTCTGCAGAGGGGAGAAAAGCATTTGTTCTCGGTCACGATCTCCTATTCGCTGGGCCTCGCAAGACGGCTCAAGCGACCATGGAGCCCCGCGCGCAGCCGTACCGCTGTCCCTGGAGCGGAACGTCGCCTGGACGCATTGGGGAAGGGGCCGCTGTAGCTGGCGGAGGGCACAGAAGCCGCACCGAGGGAACTTCGCCCTGTGCGTTACACCAACACCTCGATCGCACCAACAGCCCCAGGACGGCAACCAGTGTGTGAGGTCACAGTGAGATGACGGGAGGCGGCAGGAAGCCCCCCAGGAGAGGTCTCACCCGCTGCTTCAGAGCCTGGTCATTGTCAGGGGTGTGGGAGGAAGGCCCCGAGCCAGAGCCTGCGGAGGACAGCGCTGTGGTCTCTGCCCCAAGCAAGGGCAGGGGCGAGTCAGTTCACTTCCCAAACCCCTTGTAACCCAAAAACCCCAGCTGCAGTTATGTCACTGATTTCTGACCCTTCGTGTCCCATGAAACCTGACCTCGCCTTGCCGTCGTCCTGCAGCATCGCGGACCTGGGACCCTGAGCTCCAGGCACAGCCCTGTTACCTCTGTGTTAGCAATGTGTTGTTTTCTCTGTTGACACATCTAAAACCGGGTCTTTGTTTTCTCCCGACAGTTTCATTTAGTAACTGATTCTCTACGTTTGGTAGGTTTGTTTTGCTCCGTTTTAAAATTCAGAAGCTGTTAAGAATTCAACATAACAATCCTAAATGCTAATAAAACCCACAAATTGATCACAGTTAACTTCACCTTTGGTTGACAGGATGGGGTCAAAGGTCACTGGCACTGCAGCAGAGGAGAGAAAGGAAAGCCAGAAAGGAGGGGAGGGAAGGAATCTTTGGTCAGCTTTGGGGATTTTCTCTGGCTTGCTCTGCTCCGGATGACATCCCTATGCTGCTGCCAGCTGTGCAACCGTCCGCCTTCCGGGTCCTGCAGCGGACTGGCCTGCAGCGGACAAAAGCTGCTTAAGCCTCAGTTCCAGGATTCCTGGAAGCGTTTCAGTGATGAACGAATAGGGTTCCCCGCCCTCCTGCGTGAAGAAAACCCAGTCCAAGTCCAGTGCTCTAGCGTCTGGGGGGTTTCCTTAGCCTTCCCTCACCCCCCCACATCCACCTCCCCACCTCGGCTAACTCCCCCACCTCCCCCACCACCCACAGTCCCTGGGCTCTGAGGCCTTTGGTTCTCAGCTCACTTTCTAGGGCTTTCCTTTGGCATCTTTTACTCTGGGAAACAATCTCCATATATTTACCTACAAAATTACTTTGATTTTATTGGCAATGTTATATATACACAATTCTCTAAAAATTCATTTTAAACTATTTTAGTTAATTAGCTAATTAATTAAATTAAAGGCAAAAATAAACTATAGGGACTACACCAAAATCAGAAGGTTTTGCACACTGAAGGAAACCATCAATAAAACGAGAAGACCGCCTGCCGAATGGGAGAAGATACTTGCGAATGACTTATCCAGTAAAGAGTATCTGAAATGTGTAACAAACTGATACAACTCAATACCAAAAAAACAAACAAACCCCAAATAATCTGATGGGAAAATGGGCTGAAGACCTAAACAGACATTTCTCCAAAGAAAACATCCGGATGGCCAACAGACGCATGAAAATATTCTCAACATCACAGATCATCAGGGAAATGCAAATTAAAACCACAGCAAGGGGCGCCTGGGTGGCTCAGTTGGTTGGGCGTCTGCCCTCAGCTCGGGTCGCGATGTCGGGGTCCTGGGGTGGAGCCCCGAGCCAGCCGGACTCCCTGCTGAGCCGGGAGCCTACTTCTCCCTCTGCCCCTGCCCCTGCTGGTGTTCCCTCTCTCACTGTCTCTCTGCCAAGTAAATAAAGTCTTAAGAAACAAACCACAGTGAGATACCACCTCACAACTGCCAGAATGGCTAGAGTCTAGAAAAGAAACAACAGGTGTCGCTGAGGAGGAAAAGGAACGTTCGGCGCCGTGGGTGGGAGTGCAAGCCGGGCAGCCACTGTGGGAAGCGGTGCGGAGGGGCCTCCAAAAATTAAAAATAAAAGTATCCCGTGACCCAGTAATTCCTCTACTGGGTGTTTATCCAAACCCCTACTTTGAAAACACAGACACGCCCCGTGTTTACTGTAGCTTTATTTGCAGTAGCCGAGCAGTGGAAGCAGCCAGTGTCCGTGCTGGGTGGGTGCATAAAGAAGACGTGCGCGTGCGCATAGATCTATGTGACGGAAGATCGCTCGGCCATACAAAAGGACGAGATCTTGCCATCTGTGACAACATGGCTGGGCCCAGAGGGTATTTTTCTAAGTGAAATAAGCCAGAGAAAGTCAAATATCATGATTTCACTTATATGTGGACTCGAAAAACAAAACAAATGAACCCACAGAAACCAGAAACAGACTCAGAAGTACAGAGAACAAAGTGGCCATTGCAAGGTGGAGGGGGATGGGCACCCAGGTGAAGGACTAATGGGCACAAACTTCCGGTTACAAAACAAGAGAGTCAGGGAGATGAAAAAGCACAGCGTCGGGACGTCGTCGGTCCTGTGTGGTGACATCGTAAGGTAACAGACGGTGACTACACCTGCGAGGCGCATGGTATAAGGGGCAGGATCGTTGAGCCCCTGAAACTAGTATTACATTGTATAGCAACTATACTTAAATAATAAAAATAATTAATTGTTTTCTGTTTCCGAGATAAGAATGTACACTGAAAAATTGAGAAACCGGGGCGCCCAGGTGGCTCCGTGGGTTAAAGCCTCTGCCTTCCGCTCAGGTCATGATCCGGGGGTCCTGGGATCGAGCCCCGAGTCGGGCTCTCTGCTCCACGGGGAGCCTGCTTCGTCCTCTCTCTCTCTCTGCCTGCCTCTCTGCCTGCTTGTGATCTCTGTCTGTCAAATAAATAAATAAAATCTTTAAAAAAATAAAAGAAAGAAAAATTGGGAAACCTGCAAACACTGCGCAGCCCATAATGAAGGACATAATCTCTGCTGCAGGGGTTGTCACCACACTGGTTCAGCATCTACACACCCAGGCTTCCCCCCCGGTGCGTGTGTGAACCTACACCTAGACTTGTACCACACGCACTCTGCGATCTCCCGTCCCACCCAGTGATCTACTTCATGTCTCTGTCATCACACAGGACTCAGCCCCATTAACGGCCGCATCGCGTTCTGTGCCGGTGGACTCTCGTCGTCTGTGCTATCCATTTCCCTCGTCATAGTCTTGGATATCCAGTTCGTTTTCAGATTTTTCTTTATTACATGTAAGAAACATTAAAGCCATTTAAAAGTAGCTTTGGACCCAAACCATTGGGAAAGCCTATTTGTAAAGTCCTGAATTTGGGTTGAACGATTGCCCTAAGTCTTTACTGAAAACGTCGACTTGAAGCTGCGTTTCTCACCTAGCCAACCTGATGGAAAGCTCGTGAGGTTTGGGGATGGCCGTGGTCTTTATGCCTTCACAGACCCCTCCGCAAACGTGACAGGGTGGTACCAGGAGGTGGAAAGGGAACGGGTTTGGAGCCGGAAGAAGAGCTATAGGTCTTGGCTCCGCCGTGGGCCGTCTGGGCGACTGTGGTAAAGGCACGGACACGCTCGAAATCGTGGCTTCCTGGTCTGCAGCGTGGGGGGCCACGATAAATACCGGGGAAGAGGTTATGTGAGCCAAAGTCTTACAAACCCCGGTACGTCTGCCTGGGGCCGCAGTTATACTCATAATGGACAGTTCTAAGTGAGACCGTTTTCCTCAGCAAACCTCCCTGATGCGGGAACTGGGGTTCCTGTTCTAGAAAGAAGGAGACCAAGGATCAGAGAAGTTGTGCTTTGCCCAAGCTCACGTAGCAGGAAATGGCCAGACAGAGGCTAGAATTCATGTGTCTTCCTGCTACAGCTCACGAGCTCACTACCTAAGTACAGATTTGTAATAGAAGTTCAAGGTACCACTTGAAATTTAAATTTAAAACCCTTATTTGAAAATAAAATAAAATAATAAAATCCTTATTCGAGTAGTAATGGTGTGTAAGATGCATTCATACTAGTTACATTAACACCGTCAAAAATTAAGAGTAAGAAGTCAGTATAAAATTGTATATTAAAAATCTCAATGTACAATTGTAATATACAATTGTATAAAATTGTATATTTTTAAAAAAGTTACTAATTGACTTTTACGATGTCACAAAGCTGCTCTTTCCGTACGATGGGCTGGTTGGTTTGTTTTCGTGGCTCTCGGGACACGATTTGGGACTCCTGTTGCAGGACACACAGTCAGAGATGTTTCCGAAGACAGCGTTCCGTGTATTTGACGCAGGAAAATCACACTCCCAATTACGGACAAGATTTCCGATGGAAAAGGTAGTTGAGAAAATGTGTACTCGGTTCAGAATTTTCTCCCCTCCACCCTGTAAACACGCAGGGGACAGGACTGACTCCTGCTGCTGACCCTGCACGACTTTTTGGTGCCAGGACACCAGTGCCCTTCAGGGCCCAGGATGGGCTTCAGGTGACCCCGGAGCAAGGCCAGGTGATGCCCCTCACGGCGCTGAGTGTCGTCCTTGAGCCGGCCTCGTGCTGCCCTCTGCCGGCAAGATGGCTGAATTGCTACCCGAGTCGGGTACTGCATGTTGGTTGAATCATCCAGTTTCACAGAATAAATCTAGTAAGCATTATATCGTTAACAAAATTCCCATAGTTCCACTGACAAATCTCTTCTACACTGGCCACAGGCATCACCTTCCTGAGAAAAGCCACTGTTGGAATGGCCCAGATCGCTTGCCGAATGCTGGCAAGACTGCCCCCTCGGCCATGGCTAAGAGAAAGCAGGAGGTGGCCAAGTGTCCTGCAAAACTCCTCAGAAAGGGGGCGCCTGGGTGGCTCAGTGGGTTAAGGCTCTGCCTTCGGCTCAGGTCATGATCTCAGGGTCAGGTCATGATCTCAGGGTCTTGGGATCGAGTCCCGCATCGGGCTCTCTGCTCAGCGGGGAACCTGCTTCTCCCTCCCTCTCTCTCTCTCTCTCTCTCTCTCTGCCTGCCTCTCTGCCTACTTGTGATCTCTCTCTGTCAAATAAATAAATAAAATCTTTAAAAAAAAAAGAGAGAGAACCTCCTCAGAAAGCCTGGCAGCTCGTCCACCGCTGGCCATGTGGCTCCGGGAACACTAGCACTGCCACTGTCAGCTTTCTAGTCCCTAACGTAGAACGAGCATCTTTCCCTTGTACAACTTGGAAAAGTTTCAACCAAGTTAATGTTTCAAAATACCGGGTGAACTTGAGAAAATCATGGCCACGAACGAGGCTATGGAAAGTCTATTGGTAGATTTCGGGGTCGGCATTTTTTCAGGATTCCACTGGAAGACCAGCAGAGAGACTCATTTCATTACACTGAATCTATTTTAAAATGAAGCCTAATTCAACATTACAGGTGTGTGGGAAACTGTAATATTTCACGTATTAAAATTTAATCAAGGTTAAATTGAAAAGTAGCAAAGGGTCGAAATCTAAAACGATTTCCGCAGTCGTCATCCCCGAGCAAAGGCGTCGTCTGCGGAGATTCCCGGCTCAGCGGCAGATGGAGGTTCGTCCACAAACGCACCTGTCAGCCTCTGGAGCATCTCTGTCCACCTGAAACGACCCGCTGAGATCGCACACCTAAACTTTCCATAACCGGGTCTTCGTGTGTAACCCTCACTAATTCATCAGGATTGTGTTGCCGTGTGTCTTCTTTTCTGAGTGGGAACATTCCAGCTTCGTAGGCTGAAGCCCTAACTTTGCGTCCAACTCTGGCCGCTGAGCACACAACACTTGGATGCTGGAGAGCGCGTCTGACAGGGGCACATCCTAACCCAGTGGGCACAGAGGCTGCACACGGGCAAACTGGCTCTGCCTGGTGTTAGGGCAGACCGGCCCTCTCCCCCGGCCCCGCCAGTCCTGGCCAGAGGAAAGACCACTAACTACTGCATGGGTCATTACCTTGACTCTGGAGTTCACATGCATCCCGGTGCCCTCCAGCCTCACACTTGGGATATGAAATACACATCCTTACTGAGTTTTCTTTTTTCTTTCTTTTTTTTTTATTTTAAAGATTTTTTTAATTTATTTGACAGAGAGAGAGAGAGGAGGAAGCAAGCTCCCCTCGGAGCAGAGAGCCTGATGCGGGGCTCGATCCCAGGACCCTGGAATCATGATCTGAGCCGAAGGCAGAGGCTTTAACCCGCTGAGCCACCCAGGTGCCCCAAGTTTTCTTTTTTCTGATTAAAAAGTAAATTCATGCTTATTAAAATTTTGAACCTTGCTGAAATGTGAAGCAGAGTTTAACTGCATTGAGAGATGCCCCCCCAAACTAAACAGTCTTGAAAGGAATCAAGAATCTTCTAACAAAATATCCAAAGTATACAAATACAAATCACTTGTCTAACAGGAAGCAGGAAAAGCACATGATTTTAAAAAAGAGAAAGAGGATGAACTTGTAATTGAACTCTTGGAGTGCATCAAATTGAATACAACCCAAGGACGCGTGGAGAGCAAAGAATGTTTCATCACTTGTTACAAGGAAGGAGACAAGGAGGTCTCTCTCGAAGCCCCGTGTCCCTTGGGCCAGTTCAGGAGGCTTTTATCTGGTGTTTTAGGACACTGGAGCCGGGAGCTTGTCTCCAGGCTGGTGCATACACTGTGCTCAAAAAATGGTGGAAAACCCCACCCGCGGGAGGAGATCTTGATATCAAAGTGAGCTAAAGGCAGCTTGCAGACGTCTTGGGGGCTCTGTGCAGGTCCTCAGTTCCAATCCGGTGCAGACTGGCTCACGTAAGGGGTTATCAGGTAAGACAGCGAGCCGGGAGATTCCTTGGCTGAAGCCGTCTGTTCTATGGAACAAACCACATTACCTCCCTGCTTCTGTCCCTTCCCCTCCTTCCTTCTGCTGGAGCTTTCGGCTTCTGATTTGAGTAGCTTCCCTGCATCCCAGCTAATAAACTCACATAAACGCCAAAATAAATCAGGTAGTAAAATTGTCTGGCAAGGTTTTTAAAGCAACCACAACAAAAATGCTCTAAGAAACAATTATGAATTGTTTCAACAAATGAGGAAAATAGAAAATCTCAACAAAGAAATAGAAGTTGTTTTTTGTTTTTTTTTTTTAAAGACCAAGTAGAAACTACAGGATTGAAAAGTACAATAACAGACATGAACATGGGCTGAATGAGCTCGAAAGTGGAACGGTGCCGGTGAACCTGGGGCCTGGCTGACGGCATTGACCCCATCTGAGCAACAGGGGAGACAGACAGAAGAAAATGGACAGAGCTTCAGGGTCTGTGGGACAGTAACGAAGACCTTACATGTCTGCCATCAGAGTCCCTTAAGGGAGGAATAAATACTGGGGGCTGAAAAAAGCACTTATAGCCCAAAACTACCCAAATTTGACCGAAGACATCACCCTACAGATTCAGGAAGCTGAGTGAACACCAGTCAGGATAAACTTAAAAAAGAAAAAATCCACACCAAGCCACATAAAAATAAAACCTCTCAAAGACAAAGGAGAAATGACGCACAGCCCATTGGAAAGAACCAGCGTGAGTGACAACTGATGTCTTATCTGGAACCGTGGAGGCCCAGAGAAAGGAAGAGCTGAGTGAGAGCAAACCGTCAACCACAATGTTTGTTAAAGAGAAAACCACAAGCTGAACCTGGCGCCACATAGGCCAAGTCCCCAAACCAGGGCTTAATCCTTCCCGTGACTGTAGTTCCCACCCCCTCGCCCCCGAATTTGCTGACAGGTGCCAGCGAATCTGCCACCTGGCCTCCCCAACCCCCTCCAAGGAAGATGAGGTGATTTGCACAATGGGACTCCTTGCCTGTCCCCCTAGGAAAAGACCTTGCCTGGAATAATCCTTTTCTTTTGCTTCTAACTTCTTTGCCCTACCCTCCATCTATAGAAACCTTCCATCTGTACAAACCCCCAGAGTCCCCTCTACTTGCCAGATGGGAGGCGGCCCCATTCGTGAAACATTTAATAAAGCCAATTAGATCTCCACATTTACTGAGTCAAATATTTGTTATTTAACACCTTACCCCCGGCAAAACTATCCTTTAAGAATGAAGGGGAATGGGCACCTGGGTGGCTCAGTGGGTTGAAGCCTCTGCCTTCAGCTCAGGTCATGATCTTAGGGTCCTGGGATAGAGCCCCGCATTGGGATCTCTGCTCAGCGGGGAGCCTGCTTCCCCCACCAGCCGCCTGCCTCTCTGCCTACTTGTGATCTCTGTCTGTCAGATAAATAAATAAAATCTTAAAAAAAAAAAAAAGAATGAAGGGGAAATGAAAACATTCTCAGACAAAGAAATACTAAGGGAATTTGTCGGCGGCAGACCCAGCTTAAGGAATGGCTGAAGGAAACTCTGCAAATGCAAAGAAAATGACCAAAGAAGACTGGGAATTTCAGTATGAAAAGCTGGACAGGAATAGTAATAGTAATGATAAGGGTAACTATAATAAACTATCCTTCAGTTCATGAATGTCTGAAATCATATTTGATGGCCAAAACAAAAATCATAACATCATCTGATGTGCTATTCAACACATGTAAAAGAAAGACTTAAAAGAACCACATCTTCTAATGGAGACGGTAAAAGAATCCAAATGGAAGCCGGAGTCCAGCCCTTGACTTGAAGTGGTACAACCAATGACAGTAGTCTGAAGTGACCTATACGCCTGTCCATATTCACACGCACTGTCTCCACAGACGGACACACTGTAACCGCTAGACCAAGCACTAAGAAAGCCGTACAAAATGGCACACTAAAAAATGTTGGAAACAAAATCAATGTCCAAAAAATATTCAAGGGACTCAACCTAAGAAAAGAGAAACAAAGGAACAAGCAACCAAAAGAGCAGACACGAATAATGAAATGGCAAAGCAAAGCCCTAAAAATCAATGATGACCTTAAATGTAAGTGACCTACACACCGAGTACTAAAATTAAATTAAATACAGAGATTGTCAGAGTAAATAAAAACACAGTTCGATCACACGCTGTCTCTAAGAAGCTCAAGTCAAATGTAATTACAGAGGTGACGGAAAGAATAGAATGGAAAATGATCTTCAAAGCCCACATTAATTTTAAAAAAGCAGGAGAGGCTCTATTAATATGAGACAAAGTGGACTGCAGGACGAAGAAATCACCAAGGCCAGGAAGGGATTTTACATAATGATGGAAGGATTCATCAACCGAGAATATATACGTATAATCCGAAACAGGCAGATGCCAGACAACAGGGTTTCAACTCAAATGAAGCAAAATCTGACAGAGCTAAAAATATGTATAGGTAGCCACATCCAAAATTGACATGGGGACTCCAACGCCCTCCTCAGCAAAGGGACAGAACCTGCAGAGGGAAACTGAGGAAGGATGTGCAGAGCCAACTAGGCCCAGCAGCCAGCAGCACCGAGCTAATGTTCTTAGGTCCCCGCGCTCGGCAGTGGCGGGATATACCTTCCTTCCGGTCACCGCGATGTGCAAACTGCGGTCCAGGTCACAGGCTCGACGGGGTTGAAATCGCAGAGCGCGCCGTCCAAGCACAGTGGAATCAGAGCAGACGTCAGTTACAGAAAGTCAGACGAAAAATCTCTGACCCGTGGGAGCCAGACAACACTCTTGTAGATGATCCATGAGCCAAAGAGGCAGGTGCAAGAGAAGTATTGAAACTTCAGAAAGCTGGATGAAAACCCGCGGGTCGCGGCCAGAGAAGGGCCGGCGGGGAAGGGGAGCGCGCCAGGGTCCGCCTCAGAAGCAAAGTTTCAAATCAACCACGTGAGCTCCAATCCAAAAACTAGACAAATGGGGCCAAAATGAATCCAAAGCAAGAAAAATGTGGAAAATAATCATGATAAAGGCAGAAATCAATACAACCAAAAGCAGAAGAAACGGGGAAAATCAGTGAAATGCAAAGCCGGTTAATTCTTCAAAAAAATCAACAGAATTGATAAACCTCTGGAAAGACTGAGAAAGATAAAGAGACTACAGAAATCTCCAATATCAGGTATGAAACTAGTGAGAACTACAGTTACAGACTCCACAGTCATCAGGAGTGACCAAGGAATGCTAGAACACCTGCCATTCTTATGTGTGAAAACTGGGAAGAAAGGGCCCCATTCTTTGGAAACCACAAACTACCAAGATTCAGCCAAAATGAAAAAATAGATAACTTGAATAGGCACATAACCTTTAAAAAAAAAAAAAAAAAGATTGCCATTGAAGTTTTCAAAAAGGAAATATCCAGACCCAGATGGTATCACTTAAAAATTTCTCCAGCTTTTAAGGATGACAAAATTATGTCTAGAAATGGGAGAGAAGGGAAGATTTTGTGAGTCCTGTATGACCAATTAATATTCAAAATGTACCAAGAACTGGTGCAATTCGAGAGCAAGGAGTCATCATTATCGTGTGATTGAAAAATAGGCAAAGGCCTCGAACAGACATTTTCCCACAGGAGACACGGGCCGACAGGTGCATGAGAAGGTGCTCAGCCTCCCTCAGAATCAGGGGAACGCGACTCAATAGCCCCAAGGAGATGTCACATTGCACCTGGCAAATGACTGTTACAGAAGAGACAAGAGGTAGCAAGTGTGGGCGAGGGCGCTGAGACAGGGAGCCTCGTGCGCGGCGAGGGGAACGCCAGCCGGTGCATCCGCTGCAGAAAACAGTCTGGAGCTCCCTCCAGAAATTAAAAGAAGAACCTACGGTATGATCCAGCAATCCCAGTTCTGGGTCTATATCCAAGGGAAATGAGATCACTCTCGCAAGGGCCTATCTGCACGCCCATGTTCATTGCAACATTTCACCGCGGCCAAGACACGGGAACAGCCGACGTCCCCATCAGTGGATGAACGCAGAAAGGATGCCACACACCTGTGCACACACACACACACACACACACACCCCAATATTACTCAGCCACGAGAAATAAGGAAATCCTGCCATTTGAAACAATGTGAATTAACTTGGAGGTTAATGTGGGAGTGTCAGGGAAATGGGGAGATGGTCAAAGGATACAAGCTCCCAGTTTCACAATGAGTGAGTTCTGGAGATCTAACGCCCGACGAGCTGACCACAGTTAACAGTACTGCGTCGGGTGCTTGGACCCTGCTAAGACGAGAGATCTGACGTGTTTCCGC
This sequence comes from Pteronura brasiliensis, assembly GCA_004024605.1. NCBI lineage: Eukaryota > Metazoa > Chordata > Mammalia > Carnivora > Mustelidae > Pteronura > Pteronura brasiliensis. The sequence continues at coordinate 121,031 of PJEN01002065.1, forward strand.
CGTACAGCCACCGAAGATGGTGACGATGTGGGGCGGTGAGTGTGTGAACGAACCGCAACGAGGTAAGCGTTCCGCAGTGTGCATCAGGTCACCACATTGCACACCCGGAACTTACACAGCGTTGCTGATCAATTATGAAACTGCAAGAAGTAGAGGATACGTATAGATGAAACAGGCAAAATGTGTCCTTCAGATGTATTTTTCTCATTTGGAATCCTACCATCCCAACACAGTTACACGTTCTTTTCTATATATAAAAAGTGCAACTAAGACATTTCAAGCAAAAGGAAAACGTTGTCCTTCGGGTTAGAGGAGAAATACGTCGTCAGGAAACGCGCATCCTATCCTCCTCACGTTGCCTTCTGCTGGAGACGAGCAGAAAATGATCTCCTGATAGTAAATCAATATCAAAGCGGGATAGAAAGAGGGTTTTAGATCAGGCTTCCGTAATGCCAGCGTCGACAATGCCCTAATGCTGAGAAACGACGCCAACAACAGGCTCAAAAGTGCAATTTTGGCAAAATAAAGAAAATGAGGGTTTAAAAATGCTTTTCTCCTGCAGTGATCTCATAGGTCGCAACACTGGAATCAAGGACATGTTTCTCGTAGACTGTATGGGACACGGTGGGAGACGGTGGAAAAGAGAAGCCATCGGCCCAAGTTACGTGCTGTCCAAGGAGGTGGGGGGCGCCTGGAGGGCTCGGTCGCTGAGCGTCTGCTTCTGCTCAGGTCATGACCCAGGGTCCTGGGATCGAGCCCCGAGGTGGCTCCTTGCTCAGCGGGGAGCCTGCTTCTCCCTCTGCCTCTGCCCCTCCCCCACTCACTCTCTTTCTCTCTCAAATAAGTAAATAAATAAAATCTTCAAAAAAATGCATCAGAAGGAGATGGAAGTGACAGGCAGGGAGCACAGTTTGTCATGTGCCTACACCTGTGCGTCTGACCCTCACCAGGGCCCGAGAACTGCCAGCCTCACTGTAATCCCTGCTCTCAAGTCCTGGTGTGATGAGTTCTCCCAAACACCATCTAGATCTTCGGGTTTGCCCTGGCTGGGTGACTTTACAATCTCCCCAGGTGGCCTTACTCTGCACTCAAGCCTCAGCCCTGGGGAGGCACAAAGGTGCACCCTGTCCCCCCAACCCATCCCAGCCTCAGGCTGGGGATCCTGCTGCTTCTCTCCTTCCTGGGGCTTTGCACTCACCCGACTGCTGGCGACCGTTCTACTCTCCGACCTCTGACTCAGGTCACTAAAGACGTGTCTTGTCTTCATGTACCTGGGGGCCCTGGATGTCACCTCCGGAATCCTGGAGCCCTCTCACCTCCCGCCAGGGCCCTGGCCCAGGGTGTGCCCCTCAGGGCCCTCAGGGACCCACTCCTCTCCCGCTGATGGCCACGGAGCGAGCCTCAAACACCCTCCCATCGCATCTTTCCATGTTTGGGTAGATCACTGAGATTTATGGGGCAAAGAAATACAAAATGCGACTGAAACGACAGCCAGCGAGCTTCTTGTTTCTCATTTGGCGCTCTTTGTTTATGGTGGACCACCCACACGGAAACCGGGGGTAGAAACAGCAGCCTGGCCACTTCGTCAGGTCGTGGTGCGCACGTGGTAGGGCACGTGCAGAACGTCGTGGGCAGGAGGGTGCTGGGTCCTGGAGCTGTAGCACTCGCTCTAGGGCACAAGTCACGACGGGCTTCGAGCTTTGTAACGGAGGCATGGGTGCGTGCAAGCCTCCCCAGCTCTCCTCCTGTTCCCAGCCTTCCAGCCAGCAGCGTGGCATTGTCCAGGCCAGTGTGAGCTCCGAGCTGTCCCTCTGGAAGCCCGCGCTCCCTCCTCCGCCAGCCCGAGCTCTCCCCGCACGGGACCACAGCCGCCTGGGAAACGCCCTCCGCTTGGCGTCAGGGGCCACACTTCCCGTTCCCGGGAAACGGGCTGATTGTTGTTTTTGTCCCCTTCAGCCTCTCCTTCCTCTGTCAGCCTGTGGACGGGGTCTCCAGTGCGCAGGGCCGGCCAGAGCTGACGTGGGCAGGCGCCCAGAGCACCCTCCTCACCGCCCCCCCTGCTCATGTGATTTATCTTCTGACTATAAGTCCTGGGGGGCAGGGGCCACGGTTTATTAATACTTACAACGCAATATCGATATATTGCCTTTCAATAAGGGTTCGCTGTGAATAAGTAAATGAGTTCTGATTAAATATGACCCAAAAGGCACTTAGGGGAGAGGCCGGTCGCAATTCATAAATATTCAGAGGAAGGGCCAAGGAGGCAGCATACTGGGGCCCTTCACGGGGCTAAGAAAAGGTGCCTCGACCCCTAACTCGGGCTGCGGAGACCTCAGCGACGCCTGACGGTCGTTTCTTTGGCAGAACACCAGCAATTGGGAAGCGGTTCCGGCTCAAATGGACGCGGAGCCCAGGGTGCCCTGAGCGCACACAGCAGCCTCGCTGGCCGAGGCCGGCTCCGCAGAGGCTCGCAGGTCACGGGCACCTGATGGAACCCCCCCTCCTGCCCCAGGGTCCCCTTCCCACAATGAGGGTTTGAGGGCACCTTGTGGGCGGCGTGCTGGGCCTCACTGCTGACATCAGAGGGTTAAAACCCCCTTTTTTCACTGCATTTTGGGTCTTGACCACCAATTCAGTGATTCAAGCCTTGTCAACCCCCCCCCCTTGCTGATTGGAGGATAAGGAGTTTCATGAATTTACTGACTGGACACGAGTGTCTGCTCTGGAAGTAGCAGACGTGCCTCTTCCCAGTGAAAAGAAGCCCCCCCCATTCAGATCCTGGGTCATCCATCTGCTCACCCTGTTCCGATCTTCGTGGTTTTCCAGAACTCCGTCTTGCCCTCCAAGGTAAGAACGTGTAGCCTGATGACGCTGTCTTCCTGGCGGACTTTGTTCGAGCAGCGACGGCCACGGTGAGCCTTCCATCTGCACGAGCCCCGCCCCTCCGTGCCGGAGCTGGGCTCCGAGCTCGGCGGGGACCTCACCGGACTTGTCCCGAGCGCGCTAGCTCACCGCACGTGTCTTCAATCCCTTCTTGGGCATCGTGAAGCGCTCTGCGGAGCTCAGTGCGCCCCCGAGCTGGGGTTGCTAAGACACCAAATGCTGGCCGGCTTCTGTCACCGGAGTAACCTGCAGCCACGTGTGCAAAAAGGTCGCACTCGAGACCGGGCAGAGCCCACCTGGACATTTCAGTTTTCCAAAATGCACTCTGAGTCGTCCCTTCCTGAGTACACGTGGCGAGAAACCACAGCATCACGGGCCCGGGGAGGGTCATGACCTGACCCCATTTCTTCCCTCTGAAGGAACTATGTCCCCGACCCAGAGAGGGCGAAGTAACCCTACCTGCAAGTCCTTTGGAGAAGGTGACCGGGTGTCTTTCTCCGGCCTCCAGTTCTTCCTGGAATTGCTCCTTCATGACTCCTGCTTCCGGCAAGCCTGTCTCGGAGGAAACGTCTCCCTATCGTCACCTGAATCCGTGTTTATCCCCTTTATGCTGAAATAAGTCAAGGTGCCATGCACGAGACCAGCCACGTGCCGAGTCCAAGCCTGTCAGCTGCCTCCGTGGGCAGGTGCTCGGAGCTGAGCACTCTGACCCTTCCTGAGCCTGAGTCACCACACCTGCCCGATGAGGCTGTGGCCCCAGACGTCCCTCAGAACCCGCTGTTGCCTTCCCTACACACAGTCATCCCAGAGTCTCACCCTCCATCCCGCACACCAGCTCCAGGAAAGGCCCTCTCTCGGCACAAGTGCAAAAGGACCCGCTCAGGGCAGGACAATGCTGGATATCAGGGAGTCCCTTAGTAACGTGACTCAGCTAGTTCGTCCCCAACACAATGCTTGACACGCTATTCCTGCTGCAAACTCTCAGCCTGTTGTGTCCCTGCAAAGACATGAACCAGGAACTGAGCAGGTGGCCGGGAACCCCTGAGTGGTGCAGGTGGGGAGCACACGGGAGGGTTCCCTCAGAGCTTCGAGCCTTTCCCGGTGCCCCTCCTGGGAGATGCGCCCAGAGCTGCTCCCAACGCTAGAACTGGCCCCCGCAACAGGAGACCAGATGGCATGTCCCTGGACAAACCCACGCCCGGTCCCTCTCGGTCTGGGGTCTCCCGGACTGCATAGTAATGAGTGGACAGGGGGCTTGGACCAGGCCTGGGGTCCTTTGAAGTCTGCGCAACTTACCTCTCTGGCATGAGTGTCCTCAGCTCTTGAGTTTGAAGTCACAAGGTTGTGACAAGTGACGATGGTTTCCTCTGCAGTCCCTTCCAAAGAAGCCACTGGCTGCTGCTTAGCGCCCCCGGATGTGGTCGCTCTAGGCTGGGGATTGTCTTCCAGGCGCGTCTGTACGGTCAGCCTCCAATTTTCCTAACCCTTCAGAGCTCTTGGCTGTTGGGCTGGTCGTTCCGTAACGCAGGAGAGAGTCATGGAATTATACAATGACGCTGGCACGCGGACGGGTCTCTGTCATGGCCGTGTTTTTATGGGAGTCACTTTAAGGAGTACTTTTGCATCCAGGATTCGTTATTCTTTATGGTGACAAAGACAAGAATAAAGACCCTCATTTAGGGAACACGTGGGCAGTCGTCGCCCCCAGGCGTGTCCTATGTGCCAAGCACAGCTACAGGTGCTTACAGACACCAACTTCCCGAGTTCCCATAAGGATCCTGTAAGGTCAGGACGATTAGTGTCCTCACCTTAAAGATAGGGAAGCAAAGACGGAGAAGCAGAGAGCCCAAGGTCAGACAGACGGACGTTCCAACCTGGGGAAGACGGGCTTGGCATCCGTGGCGGTCATCAGTGCCTTCCTACTTACAAAGTATTGATCTTTCTTGAACTATGGTGCATTCCTAATAAAATCCTCTAAACTTTTAGATTTTTTTTATATTTTATTTTTAAGTCATCTCTGCACCCCATGTGGGGCTCAAACCCACAACCCTGAGACCAAGAGTCGCACGCTCCCCTGGCTGAGCCCGAGTGCTGACTGAGTGCAGTATGATACAGACGTCACACACGTAACAGAAGATACAAAATGAGCGCAAACCGTTCCATGCTACCTTTTCTCAAGCCTGCGAGTGCGCGGAGCTCACCAGAAAGAAGCATCTGTGACTCTGTAGTTTCCGCAAAGCCCTTGTAAACACGCTACGACTTGTGTGTGCCCAAGTGTGGAAGGACGCGTGAGCTTCTGCACGTACAGCACATTAAATAGAACGAAGCATTGAATCAGAAAAACCTGAATTCACAAATTTCTTCACAACAGGGGTGCTTTTGGTTTATCTAAAACACTGATAAATTTGCATGTTGTGTGCTCTGCTGGCGCAGCTCAGTCTCCTGACTGTGAGCGCAAGACCCCATCGTGACGACGGCTCTCTTTTCCCCAACAAGCCCATTTAACCACTGACACAGTGTTCAGATGAGCTAAGCATTTCACAACGCACCATCAAAGCTCAATGCTGAAAAAGAAAATAACTGCTTTTGGGGCGCCCGAGGGGCTCAGTTGCTGAAGCCGCTGCCTTCGGCTCGGGTCATGATCTTGGGGTCCTGGGATCGAGTCCCGCATCGGGCTCTCTGCTCGGCAGGGAGCCTGCTTCTCCCTCTCCTCCCCCTGTTTGTGCTCTCTCTCTCAAATAAATAAATAAAATATTTTAAAAGATAAAATAAAATAAAATAGCTGATTTTATGAACGTCAGTAAAGAAAAAAGAAACCCACACAAGATCTCTACTTGCAAAAGTCGATGTTACAAACCCTACGATGCAGTGTTTTGAACTTTGGCTGTTCCTGCCCGTTTGTGACATAACCTGAGCCAATTCTCCATCAGGTTCCTGTGACACCAGGTCTCCCACAGCGCACCCCTGGCCTTTGGGCCTCTGTCGGAGGATGGACGTGTCGGTTGTATCTCCGTCCACTCGTGAGCCCTCGACGTTCAGGGAGGTGCTCGTCCTCTGCCAGTGTCTTCGTCATGTCCGATCCAGGTCGTCAGTCGTTACCCTGACATGAGAGGGTCTCATTCTAGGAAAGGGTCTTTTAATCATGAAAACAACTTCTGATTTTTTCTTTTATTTTTTAAGATTTTATTTATTTATTTGACAGAGATCACAAGTAGGCAGAGAGGCGGGCAGAGAGAGAGGAGGAAGCAGGCTTCCCGCTGAGCAGAGAGCCCGATGCGGGTCTCGATCCCAGGACCCTGGGGTCATGACCTGAGCCGAAGGCAGAGGCTTAACCCACTGAGCCACCCGGGCACCCCGACTTCTGATTTTCTAACTTGATAAAGGTTTCCGTGTGAACATGAGGCAAACAGGGTCTTCTTGGCTCTGAGTGTAGGATGTGTGGAGTGGGGGCAAGAAGCCACGTTCGGTGCGCGAGCAGGTGCGGCTGCCTCCGGGTCGCGCCCTGCCCCCCACTGCTGGAGGCACAGTCACGAGTGCGGGGGCGGTGCCGGGGCGGAAGTACTCCCGCCGTTTGGTCGGTCCTCAGCGCGCTGTTTCCAGATTCGCAGGGAGAGGATCACAGCATCACTCAGCAGGACTGCGCCACGGACCGGAGAACGCTCTCTCTCACCAGTCTGAGCGGTCTGTCTGTCTGTCTGTCTGTCTAGAACGTTCATGTTCTACTCTACCTTTGGGGGTTAACAAACCTGCACATTTTTTATTGCTGGATGTATTAAATGACACCTACTTTGCTCCAAGGTTGTGGCGGCCACTAGTTGGGCGGACGAGTCACGACAACTTGCTGAGATGCAGGCCGCACGCGGGGGGGCGCTGGGGCGGTGGTGCCGCTGCCGCAGGGAGCGGGGGAGCACTTCGTCTTGTGACAGGTGTGGAAGGGCTCCAGGGCCGTGGTACCACTGGGCTCCCGTGTGCGTGCAAGTGTGCAGGTGTTACGGAATCGCACTACGAGTGTAGCACTGCAGCCTCCGGGCGTGCCTGCGCCCTTCCTCTCTGGAGCTAAACAAGAATCTGCTTCATCTACGAATCACATTACATTTTCCTGAGATCACTTTTCTTTCACTTTCAAACCAATAACTAACACTTTTCCTCCATCACGCTTTTTGTGAAAATCTCTCTGTATTCTTGAAAACAGGAATTCCTCCTGGGCTTTTCCTAGCCCGATCACTTGCTTCTCGAGTTTGGCAACCGAAGGGATATATAGATTTCCAGGTACGGACATTGGTAGGAAGATATTTTCTGTTCCGTCCCAGCACCCTCGGTGGCAGTGCACAGCCGTATTCCGTTGACATCTTTGTTGACCACAGCAGGACACTGGGTTTCGATTTCATCCGCCTGGGCCAGAACGCTCCGCTGAACGCTCCGCTTCACCTCAGAGTCCCCTGTCCGCACACAAGCGTCATCATCTCCCACCTGCCTTCCTGCCTTGTACCTTCGTCCTCCCACCACACAGCGTGGACATCCTGGCCTCACTGTGACTCCTCCTTGCCCACTTCTTGTCACCGGGTTTGTCTCTTTCTCCTTCCAGGCCCACCTCCCCCTCCGCTTCCATTGCTTTCCTCCGGGTCACCTGACCGTCCCTCCAAGGTGCGTTTGCACCGGTGATGGGGTCGGACGCCGTGCTGGTGCCACGAACCCAGACAGAAGCGAACCAATGTCTGCCCCCAGGGAAGCAAGATGACGTCCAGCCGCGAGCAGCAGGATAACTGGTCTGCCACGTGTGCAGGGGGTCCCGAGCCGGGCCGGGAAGTGCCAGCAGCTTGGCTTCTCCGAAGATGGATGCCTCACTGAGGGTTGCGTGATGAGGGAGCAGGTAGAAGGGACAGAGCACGCACGCGTGGGGGACTCGGCCCCACTCACCTTGCCCTCCACTCTGGGCACTGATGCTCCCGGCCAACCAGGCTGGCACGGGACGGGACGGAGCCAGCACTCAGGGGGTTTGGTGTGACCGTCCGTTAGTGGCTCTTATCATCCAGAGCACACAGTCTTAGTAGGAAAAGGAGCTCTGAAACCACGAAAAGTTTCACAGAGATAAGAACGGCGAGGGGGCGCCCGGGGGCTCCGCCGGTGAGGTGTCTCACTGGATCTCGGCGCAGGTCGTGGCCACAGGCTTGTGAGTTCAAGCCCCGCGTGGGGTCTGACGAGCACACCACCCGTGGTCCCTCCTCTTGTTCCTCCCCCCGTGCGCGACGAGAAGCAGCACGACACACACGTCATTTCTCGCGGGTCTGCGGTGCTCCGCTGACTCTGCTGGGCGCTTCCCGGTTGTCCCAACGTCCTCATCAACGGCTCGGGGCCCCACTTGCTGCGGAGGAGTTAGCGATCAGGACGACAGGGGCCCGTGGAGGTTTGACCCCCGGCCTGTCTGCCTCTAGAGCACGGCTCACTCCACCTGCGGGGCCGAACACAGGCCGGCAGGTCATCCCTGCCCCTCCTGCCTCCCCCTGGAATCGCTCAGGGGTCACCACGGGCTCCTTCGTCCAGACGATTTATGAAACTATGAAATGCAAGTTGGTATGAACGGGTCCTGGCAGTGACCTTTGGGAAGGACGGAACACGGCTCGGTCAGAAATGGACCAGGCCCCTCTGCGAACAGCCCAAGGGTACATCAGCATCTCCAAAGAGGCGGAAGAAGCAACTGGGGACGACTCCAGCAAGGACAGGGAGGGAGGGGAGGGACGGGGAGGGACGGGGAGAGCCTGCCCACGTCCTGGCCACGTTCGGTCCCCGGGAGGCAGGCAGGCCCCTCCCTGAGCCTGCTCCTACAGTCAGTAACACGCTGAGGACACGCAGGGAACCAAGACAGTGGCCTTCCTGGACACAAGGGCGGGGAGCCTAGCTGTGGAGAGAGGTATGAGGCCGGAGCAGGTGACCCCTCACGGAGTGCCCGGTCATGGACGAACTGAGGCAGGACTGGATCCCCTCCAGGGACACGCTGCTGGGGAGGGACGGGGAGCGGGGGCAGGAGTAGGTCACACTCGTGGGAAGTCAGGCCTCAGTGTCCCCTCAAGGAAGCCCCCTTCCCAGGACGGCTCCTGCCTCCGAAGGGGCCCCTCTGTCCGGGAAAGTCAGCGGAGATCCGTGGCAGCCTGCACGGACTTGTTCTGACTCGGAGGGACAAGGACAGAAGACGACTCAGGCAGGAAGGTGTTTCCCGGCTCAGGACTGGTCCCAGAGGCCAGGTGAGCTCCGAAGTCAGGTTTAGGTTGTGCGGATTGGGCTGGTTTCGGGAGTGCCTAGACCTGGCCCACAGGTTTTGAGTTGACATATCCTGCTCGGTATTGCGTCTTCAGTAGACTGCGAGGAGGGGAGGGACACTCTTCCGGGCCTATCTGGAAAACGAAAGGCTAAAGAATTAGCCGTGTATGGTTAGGACTGTCTGACTAAGGGACTCCCTTCTTCTCAAGGGCGATCCTGGCCTTGACCTATGTCGATTAAAGAGAAGTGCGCAGGCCAAGCAGGACATCCTGGAAGCAGCCAGGGACCATCCAGCCCCGCCCGCACCCCAGACAGAGGACTCCAGGCACAGCTGGTGCTGTATCCCAGACACGTCTTCCCCGGAAACGTGCATGTGGGTCCTGTTTCGCGACTCTGCCCTCGTTCCACGTTGTGGGAGAGCGTATCCATTCGGCGTAAACCCACGGTGTTTTATTTCTTGAATATTCAAAGTTGAGGGTGTTCTACTGAGCCTTAATGACTCACCAAGCACCAATAACCGGGGAGGCCCGTGGCGGGGCGACAGGGTCCTACATCTGACTACAGACCCTCCACCCCACCCCCCCGGTCCCGTAGGGACCCCCAAAGATGGCACTCTCTACCACCCACACAAGTCTTTCCATGAGCCCCTGCAAAGCAACAGCTAGAAGTGCAAAGTGCAGGACGGGGAATGGAAAGAACCCGTCCAGCTTCGGCTGAGTCGGCTCCCGGAGAGCAGCTTCGAGAAAACTGCATTTGCAGCTGTTTCCCGCCACCCCCGAAGGACCGATGGCATTCGCTTCACAGTGGCCTTGCTGGGACCCGGCTCCTGGCCTCGGAGACAGATGGTCCTAAGGCTCGCCCCACCTCAGTCCTCGTTCGGGAAGGGCAGATCTGTGCTTCGAACGGGATCTGGGCGGGTCCACACCTGACCCGCGTGGGCTGAAGGAACACGTGCTCAGAGGACAGAAGTCCTTTCGCTCCGGAGTCTAAGTGCCATGAGCTCCGTGAAGGACGAACATCTCTGGTTATTACAGGTCAGGGTGGGGGAGCTCGTTCCTAAAATAAGTTGTGCAGGTGACATATTTTCAGAATCCTCAATGCAATGAGAATAGGAATTTCTTCTTTCTTGATCTTAGTGTGTCACCTTCTATGAAGTCAAAGGAACTTTTCCAACAAATAACGAGAAAAGATCAAAGATGGTAAAAAGAGGCCCGGCACTCGGTCTGCCCTTTGCCCGTGTGTATTTATATACCCGTGCTTTCAGAGGACCCAGCGGTGGCTCCGGGAGGGAGGGGGCTGGGCGGCGGGTGCCTCCTCCTTCCCGCAGTCCGTTGTCCTCCCGCCCTGCAGGCTCCCTTCTCTCACTGGGCCCTTCCAGCCTTCCAGCAGCCCTGCACGGGGCCGGCCACCCCCGCGTTGGGTCTCTTCTGGAGGAGCAGTGTTCCGCGGCCAGGCTAGCGTGTGCTTGCGTGAGTCACATGATCTCATGGAAAGGGGTGTTACAGGGAAACGTCACCACGGCTCCAACCGCAATAAATAAATAAAATCTAAAAAAAAAAAAATACACTGGAGGCTAAAGGGGACGAGGCACTTATAAAAAAAAATTTATCTATTTATTTGACAGACAGAGATCACGAGTAGGCAGAGAGGCAGGCAGAGAGAGAGGGAGAAGCAGGCTCCCTGCTGAGCAGAGAGCCCGATGCGGGGCTCGATCCCAGGACCCCGAGATCATGACCTGAGCTGAAGGCAGAGGCTTAACCCACTGAGCCACCCAGACGCCCCAAGGAAACACTTTTTTGGTTCAGAAAGTACTGGGTTTCGGGAAGTTGCCTTTGGCAGGGATGCGGATGTGAAGGGCCAGGCCGAGTAACAGGCCGGAAGCAAGCACACAGGCCGCGAGGCCGTCCATCCGCCCAGGAACCAGGTGCTGCACCGACGCCCACTGAGCGACGTCTGTGTGTGACGCAGGGATCCCCGCTGCCTCCGTTAGGGCTGAGCGCTGCTCACAGACAGTGCGGACAGTTCCAGAACAATTCCAGGCCCTTCAGCTAAGGCAGACGTTCCTGCCGGAGCCTGGTCATGGCGGTCTCGGCCACCACTGGCGAGAGGGAGCCGGTGGCCCAGCCCACTGTTCCCGGAGCCGCTGGGGCGGTTGCATCTGGGGTCTGGGGGGTGGGAAGCACGCTGGGCTCGAGGGTCACCGTGGGGCTGGGCGTCCAGCTCCTCCTTCCACGGAACATCCTACAGGCAGGGAAGTTCCACCGCGGGACGCCAGCAGGTGGGCACTGGTCCGGGAACCCAGCTGCTCCGCTCCAGTTCTGTCCAAGCTCCCAGATCGGCGGAACTATGCCTCAGGGCTCAAATGATCCGCTGGCCGACCCCGCCATGGGGTTTGCACGGCTGCGTGCGGAGAAATGGGGTGATGCACCAGCAGACCCGGGTGGGAAGGTGGGGGTAGAGAGCACGCGAGGGCAGGAGACAGTGGTGTCTGGGAGACGTGCCGGGGTCAGGCGTCCACTCCGCCCTGAGACGCCAGCAGGCCCAGCCACGGTGGCGGTCTGATCGTCGTCCTTGTCCCTGAGAACTCTGCCCGCCAACTGCGTTGTACGCAGCATCTGTTCCAACAGACGGCTTACCTGACTCCTCCGCCGAGCCCCCGTAAGTCGTGAAAGGCCCCTCCAAAATGACGGCAGTAGTGTAAGTCTCTGAGGAACTTTGGAAGCAAAGTTTCCAGGACCCCAGGGGGCTCGCTGTTGTTGGGAAAGGCCGTTTATGCTCGCTTAGTAAACCCTCAGTCAGGAGACCCTTCAGACGTGTATCAGTGGGTCGCAGGGTTGAAGGCTGATTGCCAACCCATATCTTGGGGGATTTAGATAAAGGACATTTCCCAAAGGAATTTTTATGTGTTAAAGTAAACTTGCAGGGTCCTGGGAGGATGGGCTGACACTTGTCTTTGGCCCTTAGCAAAGTGTAAATATCGAGGTATTTGAGTCCCTAGGGTAAGGTCACTCTCCCTATTTCAAGGACTTGTCAGTAATCTTCTGCCTTTGTTTCTCACATCAAAGACCACCAGAACCTAATCCCCAGGGGCAGAGGAAGCACACAATGTTGGGCCTCAAGGCCCAGCATCCAGACCCCAGCTTGTGTGCCTCGTGTCCTGTGTCCGCTGACAAAGACACCCAGGACCCAGACCCTTGATCCTGGCCTCCTCTGCACCTACCCGACCAGACCGCAAGGGATGTGCTTCCAAAACCAGCTTTTAGGTGATATTTCAGTAATTCCAAGCTATCTGCACTCTGGGCCAACTCCAGTTATTTCAGAATCTAGAAACTTCAAAGGAAAGATTGAAAACTTGGAAGCATTACAGAGTATGATAATAGAACATGAGTGACTGAAACATTTAAGAAATGCCTTGTTTAACCTGAGGATTGACTGAGCCTCACACATGGCTCCAGAGGATCCTCAGCCCTCAGCTTTCTTATGGGAAGTCATTGTCTCTCAAACTGGCCCTCATGCTTCCCCAAATCTAGCATTTACTTTCCATCTGCTCACCAGCGCTGCACCTCTGCTCCCAGGGCCATCTGCAGGCCTCTGGCCCAGCCCAGGCTGTTGTTCATTCTTTAGGCAGGTCAGATAATTTGCCAACCCAGAATGAGAAGAGCTGCATTTCTGTTTTGTTGTAAGGCTGTGACAGAGCACAAAGAGGCTGCCGCTGCACCGGCCAGAAGCCTTGCCACCCTGCTGAGGTTCAGGTTCAGGTAGCATCACAGGGTGGAGGTCAGTGGCTGGTGCAGGCTGGAGCGGTGCACTCAGGCCCTCCCGTCCCTGCTTCGGGCTCGCAGTGGGTGGACGGCGGCCTGCCTCACTGTGGGCTGAGCAAGGGCTTTCCCGCTGGAGAGTGGGGCTGCAAACAGTGAGCGCTTCCGGGCCGCTTCCCATGTCCTAGTGTGTCAGTGCTTGTGAAGACCCTGCGAGGCGCGAACTCTCTCTAACGGTTCCAGATGAGAAAACCGGCCGTGCAGCCGGGGCGCGAGTCCCACAGCCCTGAAACCCAGGCTTGCCCCCGTCTGTCCCTCGGGAAGCTGTGGGCAGGCCCCACGGAGTCCTCCGGGCACCGCACTCGGAACCGCGTGAGCTCACGGGGACGGCTAACGAGTGTCATCGCCTCTGTCAGGCTCTGCTCACCGTCCCCAGCACACTCCCCGGGGGCACTGGTTGGCGGAAGGCCGGTGGTCAGAGCTGTGGGCGGCAGGGGCCCCGGTGGGACCCCCATCCCCAGGGGCCTCATCCTCCCTGGACCCGGAGCTGGCCCTGGTGTCCACGGGTGAGTGAGGCTGCACTCAGAGCAGGTTTGCGGCCACGGAGCTGGACCGGGCTCTTTCTCGGACCTCGGCCTGGGGGTACCCCTCTCAATCCACGCTGTTTCCTCCCGCCAGAGCTTCAGATTTTTGGCAGAAAATCCCTGAAGTGTGGGGCCTTGTCACCTAGCAATGGGGAAGAGGCCAGGGAGGGCCGGGCCTGCGGTGGGGTTGGTGGGGGAGGCCCGGGGAGACCCAGCCTCACCGCCTTGACCTCGGCTCAGAGGGTCCCCAGAGGAGGAGCCTTGGGCCCCAAGCAGGGGTGTCGGGACATAATTGCAGCTTCCTCAGGGGCGCGCACATGGCCAGCTCAGGCCCCTCGGCTGCGGGCGCTCCACCGCCGCTGAAGCATGGCCCGGGGTACCGCAGGGCCCTGCAGGGCTCGGTTAGGGCAGGGGGAGGCCACACCTCACGCTCAGGCTGTCTTGGGAGACGCGGGAGAGCCCATAGGGCAGCGGATCCGCTCGCCGCCCCTGCCCTTGGCTGTGCTCCCGGGATGTCCTGAGGCCCAGGCCCGGAGCCGGCGCAAACAGGAGTCCAAGTCTCCGTTTCTTCTCCCTGGGGCCCCGGCTCTCACCCGGGGATCTTCCCAAACAAGCTGGCAGGACTGGCCGCAGGGTCTCGGGGTCCGCCCTCCCTCGGCCCGGGGTCAGTGTGGTGGGCCGGGCTGAAGAGCAGCCCCCGTCCGGGAGCGTCCGTGCGATTCAAGCAGCTCCGGGGTCTGGGACCCCGACCCCGGGGAGCCCTCGGGCGGTGGTCGTCCACGTTGACAGCTTATCCTCGGTCCGCCCCAGAGACCGCAGAGCCCGGCCGGCCCCGCTGCCACCCTCACCGGATTCTCCTCCACGAGGCCAGAGGAGACCCAGGGGGCTCAGACCTTCGTGGGAGCGCCGCTGGTGTGCCCAGCCCTTTAGCCGCTCGGCACATTGAGTTCATGGGAGGGAGATTTGGGGGGGAGGGGCCCTGAAGGAGCAGAGGGTCCGAGCCCGGGGCAAACCCTGCCCCTGCCCCCCAGGACCTCGCTTGCCTCTGGCCTTCCCTGTTGCCTAGTCAGCGCGAAGCCTGAAAACGCCATCAAATCAATTCATGATACTTGATGCCCGGCCCTGCGGGCAAGCGGCGCCCATCCCACCGGGGCAGGGCCGCGGCCGCCTCAGGACAAGACGGCCGACCGCCAGGAGCCGCGCAGAACAGCCCACCTGCCCAGCGGCCTCCACGCCCCCCAGGGTCTCAGACCCCGCGGCCTCCGTTCAGCCCCTTGAGCTTAGCTCCTTCACCTCTCAAGGTGGCAGAAAACAGATAAGTTAATTTTCTTTAAGAATAAATGAGTTGGTGAAGCCTGCTGTTTGCTTTCCCAGGGAGGTTCAGACCCAGCACTGAGCAGCCGGCTCAGCCTACACTGTGGGTCCCGAGACCTGCACGTCAAGCCCTTTGTCCCGATCGTCTTCCCCGGAATGCCGGTGTCGCTAACAGCCGTGAGACACAGAGATGGGGGCTCCTCCGGAGTCGGGGGAGGCAAGCCCACTGCCCCGCTGGAGAGTAGTCCCATTCCCTGAGCTCGGGGATCCGCCGAATGGCAGGTTCAGGATGGCCATGCCCCGGACGTGGAGGACACAGAGAGGCACGGGCTGAGGAGGGATCCTCCAATCAGAGCCCCAGCTTCTGTTTGGGCTGGTGGGTTACAGACGCTTCTCACATCACCAAAAGTAGTAACTAGGAAGTCACTCCCGTCCACTGGGGGGTGACCCTGTCCATACGTCTGAGTGTGGTTACAGAAATAGTTCAGGAACAAATTAAATTAATGAATTAAGGGGTGGATGGATGAATCGATGGATGAAGGGCTCTGCATTGACGGAACAAGCGTCTTCCTCGTGGCGGTGACATCTGGAAGACGGAACGAGGACCTCTCATGGGAGCGCTGGTTTAAGGTCATTGGAGCCAAAGCCATGCGGCAGGCTTCCTCCCAGAGCAACGCCTGTGGGAGCGATGAGTCACGCCGCAGAAGTCAGAGACACCCCGGTCCCTGGCGCGTGCTGTCTGTCCCTACGCACCCTTTGTCTGTCCCCGCGCACTCGGGAAGGGGACGCACAGGTCTCCAGGCGTGGGGTAAGCCCCCCGAGCTGACTTCCTCGAGGGGCAGGACAGCTGTGGGCTGAGAAAGGCTTGTGCGATCCCAGAGCGAGGACTCAGGGGTGCGTCTTCATGTTCCTTATAAAGAAACACAATGTTAACCTTGAAAAGTGTAATTCCAAGACCTCTGCTGCCCAGAAACTTGCTGGGGGACGTGGCAGTAATGAGCTCAGTGACCTCAGGCAAGCCCCTCGTCTCTCCTAGCCGTCTGGCCAGCGACGCGAGAGGATGCCGGCAGACCCTCCTACGGCCCTTCTGGCTGGGACCGCTGCAGCTCTGGCCCTCACAGCCGGTGGCATCCCTCATGCGAATGTAGGGCTCATTCCCCGGGCCCTGGAAGAGGGGTCAGACGCCGCGGCCTCATCTCCGCTGTGACGACCTGCTCTCTCTCTCCTCTGCGTCTGCCCAGCCATCACGGACAGGTCTCCAGTGTTCTTCGAGGGGGTGGCCTCTAGTTAACAATACTGTCACCCACCGGTCTAGGAAGATTCATTAGGTGACGTCTGCAAAGTGCCTGAGCTCATCGAAGGAAATGGCTCTATGCATCCAAGGTATTAAAAATAGAAGTGAAACCAGAGGAGGTTTGAACTCCAGGATAAAAATGTCCTGTGGGCTCAGTAAGCTGTGCCTCCTGTCGGAGCCAACGCGGTCCGCCGGGCAAGGACAGCGTTCTGAGAAGGGGGGCCGCACGGGGGCATCAGAGGGACCGGCTGCACAGTGGGTAGAAGCCCACTGTCGGTAAGAGCCAACGCAGGCGGCCGAGGATAGGGTCCCACACCAGGCTGTCTGGCCGCTCCGACAGGCAGGCATGGCAATGTGCTGGAGGGGTGGGGGGCAGACGGCCACGCCGAGCCGGGGACGGGTCCTAACCCTTCCCAGATCTCGAGCAAGTCACCCTCTCCCTGAGGCTCACCTTACCAAGGCCGGGTGGACCAGATGACTCCTCGGTACCACCGAGTCCCATGGCCTGTATGCAGGAACGACCTGCTCAAATCCTTCAAGCGCCTGGGGTCTGACTCCCGCTGCTTAGGAGGAGGAGCCTGCGATGGCCGAGCACCTGGGCTCTGGAGCAAGGCCGCCTGCTCTGCGTCTCAGTTCTGCTCTTCCAAAATATTTCCCTCTGTAAGGGCCTACTTAGCCAGAGCGAGCCATTTTGTTGTTTATGCAGTAAACTTAGATTGAACCTACCTCTTCTCCAAGAGAAAAGCGCTTAGAAACAGAACTGGTGAAATATGGCCAAATAGCCCCAATAACAGAGTCCAGATACCAGGACATGTCAGGCTGGGCAGAGATAACGGAGCCCAGATACAAGGACGTGTCCGGCCAGGTGGAAACGTCCAATCAGTGAAAGCGCACGTATTACCTCCCTACCTGCCAAGGATGAGCCAAGCCGGGTGGAGACGTCCGATCAGGAAAGCACCTCCCTAACCACCCAAAATTGTGGGCCCTGCCTTTCGGGCGCCAGTTCTGACCAGAGTGATAGGCTAGTTCAAATAACTACTATAGGGTGAGTTGTAATTCAGTTGGCCGCCTGTGTGGGGCCAGGCTCCACCACACGGCCTTTGCTCTATAAAAGTTAGTCTGTGAGGCTGGGAGGCTGGGAGGGGTCGCCTCTTTGCAAGAGACGGCCCGGGCCGGTCAGTTTGATTCTCGATGCTTGGCACGAAATAAAGGTTTGCTTGACCTTCGCTTTCTATCAGTCTCGCTCCTTTGACCATGGACCCTTTCACCCTCAACATCTGATTAAAAATATTACACTCCGAGAATCTGAATGAGTTGTTTGGTGAACACCCACCACCTGGATTCTCTGCGACCCACACTCTGGACACATCTGTCCGTCTGTCCCACCGTCCACTCTCTAATCCATCGAGGTATTTACACTTTTCAGAATAAAGCACAGACATCACCAGGCTTCTGCTTCTGCTTCCGCTCGGTTCCGCAGCTTTTAGCAGTGAGGTCTTGGCCGAGTCTATCCCTTCTTGCCCGTCCTCTGCCTGTCAGACGGGCTGTGCGTGGACTGAGCATGTTAACCTTATGGGGAAGTTACCGGACGCAAAGCACCAAGGGCCGTGGTGTGTGGAAGCGCCAGCGGGGGGTGAGCCGTCAGCGCCGGGAGGTCGAGACACTGTGGGACTCATGCCCTTGCTCCGAAGCAACGGTCTCTACGCCGATGCTTTCCCAGGAGGACCAGAGTTGCACAAACGGGACGCACAATTATGGAGAAACTCACAAAAGGGATCCTCCCAACGTGCCTGAGCACCTCGCGGGTAGGTGCTGGGATCGCCGCTGCTCTGGCTGCCCTGGGGTTGCCCTTGGGCCCAGACGGCCACACGAGGACTGCTCTGGGCCTGAAGTGGAGACATGGATCTTCACCTCCTGCTCAAGTCGTCTGCTGAGACCTTTCTCCCTGTTTTTCCCATCATGAATAGTCTCAAACATAGAGGAAATTGGAAAAAAAAAAAAAAAAAAAAAGACCCCATCGCTAAACTTAACTATTTGCATAATCTTTTCCCCTGATCTGCTCGTACAGGACTGGCGGGCTCCGGCCTGGATGACCTCAGTGTGTGCCTGAAGATGGAGGCTGGTCCCCCGCGCAGAGCACACGGGTCCCCGCACAGAGTTCCTTAATACAGTGTGATCTGCGGTTCGAGGGCCTGCAGTTCTAGGATCCTAAAGACCTACGCACTATCTTTTGTTCTTCTGTCTCTCCTGCCTCTTCCAGTTCAGAACAACCCCCCCAACCTTCCCCCTCCTTCATTTACACAGCTCGGGCCTTTTGGAGAGATGGCCCTTCTTCCCCGGAAACGTCCCTGTTCTGCATTTGTCTGATGGTTCCCGGAAGCGTCGTCTCCATCTCCTGCATCTCCTGTGAACCGAGAAGAATCTTGGTTTTAATCCCAAGGGCTGGATATAACAGTGTGTTTTTATTTTTATTTTCTAATATTTGAAGATTTTTCTCCTTCCTCTTCATGGAGAAGGTCAGGGAAGAGCCGACCATGGCCGGCGGCAGGGGATGGAGGCCTGGTCTGCGGGTGAACCCGCCTGCTCCAGCTGCTGGGGACCAGGTCACCCCTGCAGTTCTCTTTGGGGCATAATTTCCTCTGGTGGCAGCAAGTGTGGGCTCCAGGATCCTGCTAAAAGTTGGTTTCGCTGCAGCTCTGAAGCCTCCCTCTGTGACAACATGGTGTGTGCAGTCCAGGAGCCGGCCCCGGCCGAGAAGCAACCAGAACCTCAGTAAATCCAATGCCCCGTTCCTTCCCTTCCCTTCCCTTCTTCCCTTCCTTCCTTCTTTTTTTTTTAAAGAAGATTTTATATATTTATTTGAGAGAGAGCAGGAACAGGGAGGAGGGGCAGAGGGAGAGGGAGAAGCAGGCTCCCCACTGAGCAGAAAGCCCAGCATGGGGCTTGATCCCAGCACCCGGGACCATGACCTGAGCCGAAGGCTGACCAACTGAGTCCCCCCGGCGCCTGGCCCATTTTATCTTCAAGTAGAAAAGAATATCCCTGTAAGCTTGCTCTTCTGTAAAAGGTGTGTTTCCCTTTGTTTGTAGCTTGTTTTGTAATAGCAGGCTCCGCGTTCTCATCCCCCCCTGCCCAGTGACCCTCAAAATAAACAGAAAAGGAACAATTTGTGGGAACTGAAATGACGAGGCTCTGCCCAGTCGACCTTCTCAGCACGGTCTCCATCACTCCTGCAAGTCACTACTTTACCTTGACATCTGCTGGGATTTGGTCGGAAGCAGGGACGCCGCCTCGGTGCGTCCGTCTCAGAGCGGACACAGACCCTCTTGCATTCACGAGCGAGACAGCACAGGGTTTGAACGTTGCTTTATTGAAACTTGGAATTTACTTTTCACTAACCCAGTCTTGAACAAAGCTAGAATATAAGCGTGTTCTTCGTTTAGAAACAAATAAGTGACCCCATTTGGATTAGTCAAGGGTACAGCTCTGCAGGGCTGCCGTCTGCAAGGCGCGGCGACACAGGGAGACTCTCGGAGGGCCCCGTATGGGCTCGAACCCGCAGCCTGGTGGCGTCCTCGACCACGGCACTGCAGGACGGAGGCGGCGGGCTCTGCGACCCGGCCCCGGAGGGACGTGCCCCCAGCCCCCTCTGGTTCAGTCTGTGGTGTGGGCAGCGTTCAGAAACGGGGAGTTATAAGACAGCTGCACGGTCCAAGGCGAAAGTAAATCAAATAATGTTTCTTTTGGGGGTTTCTGCTGCTCTGTCATTGTGCCCCAAGCCCCTGAGAACAGGGTCCTCTTCCTCCCTAAGCTGTGTCCACAGCCCTGACCAGGCCTCCCGCCTCGGGCATCTGCTCTCTGATCTCTGACGTCGGACTGCAAGGGCTCTGGGACTGCATCGGGTTGGGCAGTGTCCCCCAAAAGCCTTGTGTGACAGAAGCTGTGAATGGGACTTTATTTGGAAACACGGTCTTTGCAGACACAATCAAGTTAAGAGGAGGCCATACCAGGCTGGGGTCCTGACCCAATGTGACCGGCGTCCTTCGAGGACGAGGGAGATTTGGACACAGACAGGTCGGGGGTGAAGCCGGGTGAGGACAGAGGCAAAGATTGCAGGGACCCCTTCTGACCTCCTGCCTGAGGGAGCTTGCCCTTCTATGCTCCGTGGTCTACAACCACGGGAACCGTCTCCGGGAACGTGCAGACCCCGCCTGCCTGGGAGGAAGGGGATGCGGGAGGAGGGCGTCCCCGGGGGCTGCGTGTGCACCCCTGTCCCGGCAGGGGCAGCGGCCGGGACCCCAAGAGGCTGGTCCCGAAGCCCAATCAGGGCAACCATGGCGCCCTCCTGAGCAACCGGGGCAAAGCAGGAAATTGTGACTTTGTATTTCCTGGTCACGTTCCCACCCACGAGCCTCCCGGGCTCCCAGCCGGGGGGGGGCGGGGGGACTTGGCCAGGGAGGAGGCACGTGCAGTCAGTAGCTCAGAGAAATAGTTCAATAGCTTCTAAGAGGACAGAAGCTAAACGTGTGGGGCTGGTGTTTTGTTTTTTTCGGCCAAGCAGAAAGCTCGCTCCCGAAGCGGCCGAGGAAAGTCCCACACGCATGGGCCCCCATGCGCGCCCACTCCAGGAGGCTCACGGCCTGGCCCTTCGTTCGGAATTCCTGCCGTTCCTACATCCTCAACAAAGACCTCATCGCACCTTCCTCTTTGGCAAGTTGTTCATTTAAGAAGAATTTGCAAATGAAGTAACCCCACGTCCTCTTTAAATACAAAGGCAGAAAAGAAAAGAGTGTGTGGCGGGCGTCTGGGGGGCTCAGTGGGTTAAAGCCTCTGCCTTCGGCTCAGGTCATGGTCTCGGGGTCCTGGGATCGAGCCCCGCATCGGGCTCTCTGCTCAGCGGGGAGCCTGCTACCCACCCCCCTCTGCCTGCCTCTCTGCCGACCTGTGATCTCTCTCTGTCAAATAAATAAAGAAAATCCTTAAAAAAAATAAAAAATACAAAAAGAGAGCATGTGAAAAGTGTCTCTTAACCTTTCTTTGAAGGAGAGACGTTTACACAGTCAGCTCCCAGACCCGCAACGCCCGGCCTTCCGTGGTGGGACGCGAGCGGAGACGTGTGGTAACCCAGAATACACTTTTGCTAATGACCTACTGGTTTGGGTTGAATTAAATATTGAAGCGCGCTCCAGAAATACCTACGAGGAAACACACAGCAATATTGTATTGATTGTGTGAGGCTGTTGAATAATTCACCTGCTCCCCTCGGGCTCGAATGTCGTCCATCTGTCCCCCAGCGGCACCGGCACTCGAGAAAGGGCTCAGCACCCGCGTCTCCGACTGGTGGAACCCACCGCCTTCACCTCCCCCTCATACCCCCTGCGAGACCCCTTCTGCACGAGTGTTCGTGGGACGGACAGGGCCGGGGACGCGTCTCCCCTCTGCAGGACGACTGTCCCAGGACTGTTCTGGAGCCCGTGGAGCAGCCGCCTCCGGCCTCACCGCACAGCACACGAGCATGAGGATGCGCGTGAGCCCGGGCCCATCTCTGCGGCCTTCGTGTCCACGGCTCGGGGCTCCGAACGTCCTTGGAGGCCGCGAGCTCGGCTCCGAGGAGGTCCGACAGGAGAGAGCGAGCCCACGTGGGCCCACAGGTGCTAAAACCCGAAGCACCGGCCTCGTTTCTGCATCTCCCTGTCCTCGCCGAGGTCCAGCCAGAGCCTCACGCCGCGTCTGAATCCAGACCCCGAAGGAGAGCAGCGACTCCGCCCTCGTCACCCCGAGCTCCCGCCAGCCGGGGCAGGGGTGGGGGTGTCTCTTGGGGTCTTCTTACCTGATTCCCACAGGTCTGGTCAGATGACCGGCTTCCTGCTCAGTGGTTCAAGTGATCTCATGTAAAGGATTTGCCAACAGGAAGAGCTCCCGGCTGCGCACCGGGTGTTTTGTGTTTGGCCTCGTCTCCATTACATTTGCCAGGAGACACGGGACTTCCTCATTCCGTCGCCGGGCGGAGAGGGACCCGTCCTTTCCTGCTTCCTTTGTGGGCCTCTTGGCAAACACAGCAGGCTAGGGCCAGGACCGCCTTGCGAGGGACAGGGCGGGCATCGGCAGTCGCTCTCACGGGGATTCGCACGCTGGACAAAGGCGCGGGGCCTGGGGGCTGACGGCACCTGCCTCCCGCCTTACTGCGGGAGCTGAGACTAATCCAGCCCTGGGAACCAGAACGGGTGGCAGGGATGCGCACTCACACCGTGAGGGGGCGGGGAGGGCGCACCCGGTTCGGTGCGTCCGTTTGTGCTCCTTGCACACGCCGTGGCCTCTTCCTGTCTTCCTGGCAGCGGCTCCCGCGTTTGCACCTGAGGAATAACGGAAGGACTCACCGGACACCGTCAGAGGTTCGCCCGTCTAAAAGCAGAGCTGGTTTTGTGTGGCCGCAGAACCTCTGAATTCTTGCGGCGACGCAGGGAGGGGCTCTTGGAGCAGCCAGCCTCGGCTTCTGGAAGGTTCTGGGATGCACACTTCCCTCTGGGGGGTCGTCTCCACCACTGTGGCCCCTGCCAGCTCCTGTGGGAAGGCCTGGTGGCTGTTACCCCCACCTCACGTGCCTCGGGGGAAAATGAAAAACGTGGGCGGGCTGCAGCATGCATCAGGGTGACCCAAGGGTTGTCTCCACCCAGCGTTGAGTCGCACCCACCCTTCGCACTCTTCCCTCCCCACCAATAGACCAGCCACCAGGCTCGTCAGCGAGAAACACCAGTACAGGCGCGATGAGGTGGGATTCACAGTTCTCGTCTCGAAGCAGGAATGTGTCATAGTTCCCCGTGGGCGTCCGTTCCCCTCCCAAGTTCGGCTCTCGGTCTGCTCATCCCTGACAAAGTCCCCCCCAGGGGCCTCGCGCCCCCTCCTCGGTGCTGAAATGGACTCTGTGCTCGTCTCCGTCCTGCTCAGCCCACAAGGTCTCGAACGCTGAGCAGCGAGGGGCTGGCTGTCAGGGTGGGGTGGCGTGTCCAGAGACGAGCCGGGGCCACAGGGATTCTGCGCCACCGTGTTCCTTCAACAAGCATTTCTTGAGAGCTGCGATATGCTGGGCATGCTGAGTCCGGGGATAGTGAACAAGACAGGTGTCATCTCTGCCCTTCGAGTTTTCATGACCTAAAATTTAAAATTGGGCAATGGTTTCTCAGATTTGACACCAAGCAATAGCCAAACGTGGAAGAGCGCAGACGTCCGTCGACTGACGAGTGGCTCAAGACGATGTGGTTCACACACACAGTGGAAGATCGCTCAGCCACCAGAAAGACGGAAATCTCTCCACCTGCAGCAACGTGGACGCAACTAGAGTGTATTGTGCGGAGCGAAATAAGTCAGTCAGAAAAAGACAATTACAGTGTTATTTCACTCATTTGTGGAATTTAAGAAACAAAACAGATGAACTAGGAAAAGGGAAGAAAAAACAAGACGAAACCAGAGAGGGAGACAGACCATAAGAGACTCTCAACTCCAGGAAACAAACTGAGGGTAGCTGGGGTGGGGGAAGGGGAAGGGGTAGCTGGGGGCCGGGCAGTGAGGGGGGCGCAGGATGCAGCGAGCACAGGGTGTTACATAAGACTGATGAGTCACTGACCTCTTCCTCTGAAACCAATCATATACTATTGTTAATGAACTGATTTTAAATTAAAAAAAAATACCAACAAAAGGGATCAAAAGAAAACCAAACCCATACCCAGTTTCTAGGCGCTGAGAGACAGGGTTCGGACAGGTTCCCTGATTACGCCCGTCTTGTGCAGTCGGGGACGTGACACTTGGAAGAGAGGATGTGAGAGTCACAGTGTGATTTCTTATCTTCGACTCTGCATTGCTTTATTAAACCCCCCTGTAACTTAAACATATTTTGAGGTTGGAGTTCACACTATTCTTTTAGTCGTACATAATAATTATTGACCCCCCCCAAAAAACACGTTTTGTGATTTTCCAGAACTGTCTGGCTATGGCAGGACCAGAGTGTCCCTCTGGGGCTCGGCAAAGCAGCATCGTTCGTCGTCTGTGGGAAGACCCTCTGCTCCATCTCCGCCCCGGGGGTCTTCTTCCCAGAGATGCGGGTCATGAAAAGTGTGGTTGGACTTGCTCCTTCTGCTACGGGGGTTTCCTACAAGACACCCTGAACAGCTCAGCACAGTGAACCCAGGAACGAGCAGGTCGGGGAGTTCTGGCGAGGACCCGGGGCCCGGCTGCGCCGCAGACAGGGTGGCGGCTGGGCACGAGGAGGAGGCAGAGGACGGATTTCAGGGTAGGTCACACCTGTGGCAGCTGAGGGGGCGGCTGGGGACCGGGGTGCTCCCGGGACTGCAGTCTTCTGGGCAGCGATCCCGTGACGTGGCCACGGGACGCCCCTTGCCGGGGCTCCCGGAGTGGGTCTGAAGATGACGCTGCAGGAGAGCCCCTTGGGACCCCGCGCCCGTGTCCCCAAGTCTGCCAGGCCCTCCCACGTCTAACGCTGCCCTCGGGGGACAGACTGAGAGACGGGGGCAGGGGGCACACTTGGAGGCTGCCAGAGCTATGGCCAGGCCCGCAGCACCTGGAATATTCCGCCTGGCGAGCTCCGCCTGCCCTCTGCTCTCCCCTCACTGATGGGCCCTGAGGAGGGGAGGCTCTGCTCTGCCTCTGCGTGTCCTTTGTTGGGGCGTTTTTCCTTTTCCCCAACAGGACAGGTTGCTCTTGTCGCCTCCTACCTTCTTCCTCTTTGATGACTTCTGCAATCCCAGGGAGAAGCATGTTGTTGTTTGAAGAGGAAGGAAACAAAGAACCTTAAAAGGCCTAGAGATAATCTGCCTCCGCTGAGGCTGAAGGATGGACCTCCAAGGGCTCCCCCACGCTTGTCCACCATGGGATGTGTCTGGGGTTGTGCACCCAACAAGCCGGCTGAGAATGCACATTATAGAAGACTGTTACTTCCAAGTTTTCTGAGTTTAAAAAGGATCTTTTCATTAATATAAAGAAGACTACAGCCAGACGGAACCAGGCCTTCTGTGAATAATGACCAAATGCAACTGAATCGTTTTGCATTTTGTGTTTCTGGGAGAAAAACAGAAAGCTCAGATGTCGGTTTGTTCAAATAAGAGGCTCTGGGTAGCGGAATGGGGATGTCCGAGTCCATGCTTGCCTCCTTTTCTTTTCCAGAGCGACATTATTTGTGATCAGTGCCGCTCAGACTTGCCACGAGCTCAGTGTGTTACGGACTAGAATTGTTTACAGGGATTTCTTACCTTTCCCTGTGCAGGAAGCATTCCTCTGCTCTCAGACGCCCTTGTGGCGCCCTTCATGCCCGCCAGATAAATAGTTTCTAATCCACCTCCTCCGACCATCCTCCCAAGAACCCTACGGAAGATATCAATATTCCCCTCTCGACGTGAGAAAAGTCAAGAGAGCACACGGTTTGACCAAAGTCAAGGTGGCAATCGGGAGAGGATGCAAAACCCTCAGACTCCCTCGGACAGCCACCATCTGACCAGCCTGTCTGTGGCGGTGAGCAGGCAGGTTCCCGCAAGCTCTGCCCCATGGCGGAGGCCAGACTCTGCCAGGCCCTGCCCCCAGCGGTGCACTCCCAGCCGCCCGAGCCCCACTTTTCCCCGGGGGCCCGCGGAGACGCATCCCCAGCCCAGGCTCGCGGGCGCCCTGAGGTTACTCGTGGGGGAGCTTGTGACACCCCGCGGGAGCCCGAGGACACGTAATGCTCTCGAGGTCTTGTTTCCACCCCCAGAGGACAGCTGATGGGTTTGTTTCAAACATTTTCCTGAAATCACACAGGCATTCTACGCTGGTTCTAGGAAATTGTTCTCCGAAAGTACAGGAATCAGTGTCTAGGGAAACGGCTCCTTGTTCCGCCCCTGGTGCCCCGCGTGCGCAGCCCTGGGTCTGTGAGTCAATGCCCTCGCTGACGCGCCCGAGCACAGCAGCTTTCCTTGCCGGGGCTGACATCACGCAGATGCCATTTCCTGCCTCTGTCCGCACGGCTCTGGGTCCGCTCTCGAGGAAAGACGGTCGCAGGAAGGGTGTGCCCACACCCACGCAGGACGGGAGGAAGGTCTCCCCAGGCTCAGTGACGGACCGTGCTCCGGCTCTGTGACCCCTCGCCTCCCGACCTCACTGTTCTGTCCCCTAACGCCCCCAGAGTCCTCACATCGCACTTCAGAATCCTGTCCTAGCGCCGAGACCCCGGGCCCTCACTAGCGCCAAAGACATGACATTGAGCTGAGACACAGCGGACAGAGGGGAAGGGCAGGGGGACAGGCCTTAGGTTTGGAGGGGACTCAGCTTGCTAGGAACTCAGCAGCACAGGTCAACTGATGTCCCCACTGGTCTCACACTGAGGGGTCTCCCAGGGGATGGACTTCATGTGAAACCTGGAAAGTCCCAGGGTTCCAAGCCCCGTGATCCTGGGTCCTCAAGTCACAAGCCCCGGGGACCCCAGGTGGCTTGACTCAGAGTCGCCCACCACAGCCCCCCTCCCTGCACCTCCAAGGCGGGGTTGCCGGAACCTTCCAGTCCCCACCTGCCCACGGAGATGCCTCTCGCTGGCCTAGAGGGGCCAGCGCCGAGCCCCGCTGTGCTCGGGTACTAACGGCAGCGAGTGCTTCTCAGAAGGCGCCGGAGCGAGGCTCACACCCGCCTGGGCTTCGCTGCGGATGTGCCGACGCCTTCGTGGCGGCAGCGCCCAGGGCTCTTCGAGAAGGTCCATCCCCCGCTGTCATTCTGGGCACCCGTGAGCAGCTTCCCAAGTCTCATCTGCAAACACCAGGTGCTTCGTGCTTTAGGCTTTTTTCTCTTAAACTTTGATTTGAAAGAATAAGGTTAAAAGGGATAAATGTTCAGTCGTTATCCTCTCCTGGATTAACGGTTTTCCTTCAGAGCTTGACAGGAATTACTCGGAGGGCGGACATGAAGTGGAGCTTTGATAACTTGTTGCCATGCTGGAAAGAAAGAAGGGGGGAGGTGTGCGGAGCTTCCCGTTGCTTCTTGTGCGCTCTCGGGTCGGACCCCACCTGGGACCCCACGCACCAGCTCGAGACAACGTAATTCCCACTTGGAAGCAAGAGGGAGCTTCAGTCGCTTGAGCTCTGGTCCCCGTGTCTGCTCAGGTCGGGATCTCAGGGTTATGAGACGGACCCTGCACTGGACTCCACGGCCAGCACAGAGGCCGCCCCAGTCTCTCGTCCTCTGCCCCTCCCCCCCACTCTCTCTCCAGTAAGTAAATAAAATCTTTAAAAAAACGGAATTAAAGTCGGCTCAGAAGGGAAACTGTCCAATAAGTCAAGGGCACAGGCAGCAGTGGTCGTCATCACCAGTGAGCCTGAGTCTTGGAGATGTCACACCCGCCCCCGTGACCGTAATTTGGCTGGAGGTGACTGTTGGGCCTCTGAGGTGGGCATCCAACCCGAGAGGAAGCCGTCCCACACGTCACTCAGGTCTCCGAGGCCACTCGTACCGGGGAGGTCGCCGCAAGCCCAGGCGTCTCATCCTCAGCCCGAGGGACCTTCTGCACGAGACGATGTCTTCTTGCGGGGGCAGCCCGTGTGTCGGGGGCGTTCCGGGGCTCCCCGCTGCATGCCAGTAGCACCCCTCCCCAGTCACGGGGGCAGAAACGTCCCCAGGTGTGGCCAAATGTCCCCTGAGGGGACACTCGGCCCTCGTTGGGAACCACTGACTTGAGTTGTCTGAGACCCTCTTTTGGATTCTGTTTAACGTCCCGTGAATGTTTTTAGAGAGACTGTGCGGCGCGGGAGCCTGACTTCCTCAGAGCACAGGGCCGGATGCCGCTGCATTGAGAACACAAGCCTTTTCTCTCTGTTTGAGGAAACCTGACCCGGGAAAAATGCTTCCTTTTCTTCCTTTATTCCCATTCGATCGGCCTCCATTTGGTGCATGAGCTCAGCCGACAGGAGTTCAGCTCTTTTTTCCCGTCCCCCCAGGGAGCCCTTGGACACTGACATGACACCCACACATGCCTTTTTGAAGCGTCAGGTCAGAGGACACTCAAAATCAGGTGTGACCGATCCATCATGATGAAGACTCAAATGTGATTTTTGGTTCCTTCAGAAACTACTAGAACGTCTCTCAGCTGGTCAGGTAGTCCCTACGAACAAACGGGCTGGAGAAAACCGTCGCTTGCTCGTTCAAGACTAATTTAGTTGCCTTACTTCTATTATCGAACCCCTGATGGATAATTTGTCAGAGTTAAATATTTATACCCGCGGTGCAAAATTCGATCTCTGCTTTGTGCGCCCAGTGGAGAAGTGCAGTCAGTCTTGTGTCGTACCAGAAAACCGCACGCCAGCGGGCGGCTGCGGAGACGGTCTCCTCACGGGGCACCTATTTCCCCATCTGACTAGAAGGAAGCTGCGGCTCAGAGAAGTTAAGCAACTTGCCACCCGCTGCCATGCCCTGAACCCACGGACGTCGACCACAAAACCAGGGGACGAGGTCCCTCCCCGCCCCTGGAGATGTGAGCAGGTGAGACACACCAGCAAGCAGAAAACCCACCTGGCATCATTGTGTGACAGCAACAGAGGGGAGCACGCGGGTACCCGATGGCCTCGAAAACAGGCCTAAAGCAGCCGCGGTCCAAACGGAAGGGCCACGAAACAGACGGCAGGAGCCCCAAGTGGGACGGGGTCCGCGTGTTCCGTTCTCCAAATCCGGAGGCCAGGCCTGAGCCCCCAAGCCCGGAGCACCCCCCCATCCCTGGCAAAGCTCGGCGCGGAGACAGCAGGGAATTGAACGGGACAGAGACGGAGGCAAGAGAAGGGAGAGAAGCCACGACACCCCGTCAGGAGACACGGAGCCTGCGCCTCTCTCGCTTTGCGAAACCCGCAGAATCGGTCAAAGACGGGCCTTCCTGCCAGCAGACTGGATTACTTAGACGAACAGATTCCTAGAAAATCAGAAACTATCAAAAATGAAGGAATAGAAACTCTGCCTAGACTCGTAATCGTTAGAGATTTAACTGGTCGTCCAGACCTTTTCTGCAAAGAAAGATGCAGGCTCACGTGGCTGCACCAAGAGTCCAACCAAACACGTAGAGAAGAATCAACACTTGACCTTCACAGACGCTTCCTACGAGAGCGAGAGTGTGAGAGATGCTTCCCGACTCCTTCCCGGAAGCCGCTAATCCTCTGAGACCCAGGCCAGCTGAGACCGTGACCCCAGGAGAACCGCAAAGCAGAAGCACGTGGATCGTAAACGCCAGAATCATTGAGAAAACCCTCGCAAACCCGGTCCAGCAACATGGGAGGGGGTCACAGGCCGTGGGCAAGTGGGTGAGCCCCCGGGATCGGGGCTGGCTCAGCGCTCAAATCACTCTCATTCGTCCCTTGAATAGGGTAATACGCAAATCCACGGGGTCATCTCAATCGACACAGAAAAGGCATTTGACAAAGTCCAACACCTTTTCATGATTAAAAAAGAAAGAGAAAAGGGCCCTGGGGGGCTCAGTGGTTAAGCATCCAACTCCTGATTGCAGCTCAGGTCTCCGTCTCAGAGCCCGTGTTGGGCTCCACACCGGCCTACAAAAATGGGGGGAAAAGGGAAGGAAAGAAGGAAGGAAGAAAAGAAAAGAAAGAAAAAGAAAAACCCACTTAAGCCAGGAGTAGTAGGGAACTCCCTCAGCTAAAGAGGGCATCTCTGAAAAGCGGCATCTCGCATCATTCCTGCTGGGGAAAGTCTGACCCGAGATCAGAACCAGACAGAGACGCCCACTCTCGCCGCTTCTAGTCAATATTGCAGCACATGCTCTGGCTATGGCCGTTGGCTCACAAAAAAAAAAAAAAAAAAAAAAAAAAAAAAAAAAAAAAAAAAAAAAAAAAAAAAAAAAAGAAAATAAAAGAAAGAAAGAAAGACAGAAGGAAAAGGTATCCATACTAGAAAGGAAGAAGCAAAATGATCTCCCTTTGGCATGTCTGAGGAATGACTGATCCGACTATGGGGTAGACGCCGGCAGGAACGCAGGACTGACATGTTGATAATTATTGATGGTGGCTAATGGGTATGTTTTTTCCCCTAATTCTACGTATGTTTAAAAATTTATATAATAAAGATTTTTAAAAATCTTAACTGTCACTAACACTGGAAGATTTTTTAAAGCAATGAAATATTCCTAGAAATTTCAGATATTTCTAAATCAGAGGGAAAAGGACACCTTTCCCGTTCTTCTTGGGGTAGCCCCCAGTGAGGGTCTCGTCACGAGGGACTCAGGCTACTGGGTAACTTGGCACAAGTCGAAATCCACTACTTCCCGTGCACTCCAAGTCTGTCGCCAGGAACCTCACGGATATACTTACTGGTTCTGTTTCGTTGAGAGAAAGCTCAGTAGTTCATACAACAGACGCATTTGTAAAGATCTATGTTACCTCCACATCGCCCCAAGTCACTCTCTCTTAGGAGTGACTCACAGATCCTTCCCTCGCCTTCTTGTCAAACTAACTTGTAACATGACAGAGGCGACTCGCTAGGACGCGGCTCACACGTCACTGATCTCACGGATGACTTCCTGGGCCCTTCCAAGCCCAGCGGACACACGGGACACGGCACTTTCCCTCGGAGACATTAACACAGAATTTCACCGCGTGTTTGCCTCTAGGGTTAGGGCAAGTTGTGTCCCACGGGACCACACGCTTGACGAGCTCCAGGCCTGCCCGTGTCTTTCCCTGGTGCTGGCGCCCGGGCATGAGACCCTGCAAACACAGTCGTTGAATGAGTAAGTGTGCGAGTGGGTGAGTGGATTGCTGAGCTCGTTGGGGCCTCTGGCTACCAGTGCCTGGCCAATAGTTACTTTGTATAATAACTACATACATAAGTAGATAATAAACACATAGTTTATAGAATAGCTATATAAAATATATACTAATGCTATAATCTAAAAACTTGGAATCTTACATTTTTGCAATAGCTTCTCAGGATTTTTATAAAGTACATCAAATCCAAACATTTAAACTATTTCTTCCCCTTGTGATTCACTGGCTTCGCACCTTCATTCGGATTACTCTGTAGGTGTGATCTTTCTGACCTTTTCATGTCTTTGTCAGAGTAGAATTCCATTCAGCTGGAACTATGATTAGCTCCTCTTCTATATCATTGTATAATTTTTGTATTTGTTTATTTGTTGAATTGGTCCCTTATAAAAAAGCAGCTTAGTGGGGCATTTAACAGAGTCTTAAAACAAAAACATCTTCATTTGCTGTATTTATTTTATTAAATTGATTCGAATTTAAAAGTTCTGTCTCAGACATCTTCACTCATTTACGATAGATCAGTAAATTTACCAGAAAAATAAAAAACCGGTCCTGTCATTATGTGAGTACCAAGAGATTAAAGATATCTCATGATTAATGCATGCGGCTCTTAACATTCTAGCTGTCTGTGCTTTATGTGGTCTGCCGGTTCGTCAATAATGCATTACTGTTTGTTTCCCAAATAAGTTGTATGACAGCAAAAGACACCAACATTTTAACCCCTTTCTGCCGTCTGCACATCATGTCAAGTGTGGATACCCTTCTCTTCTCTTCTTCAGTCCCATCCCAAACCATCCCATCATAACCCAGCTCGTCGCATCCCACTCTAACCCACCCTGTTCCATCTGGATCCTGTCCCCACGCCATTTTGGAAGATACCAGCCAATCTTGTTTTCCAGTGCATTTATTTCACCATTTTATTCATTTGTTACCTTACAGACCTTTAATTTCCTTGTTCTGTTCTGGCCACACGTCCTGTATTCAGAGCAGATGCTGGTCGCAGGCTGCGGCCCGCTGATGCTGCCGTGCCGGCTGCTGTCCAGGACGATACCTTCTGGCTGTTAAGTATTTTGAGATTCTGTCCAGCTATATTAGTTGTTAAATGTTGCCCCTAAATGTATTCTTAATAGATTAGCATTCCTACTTGTTAATAAGATTGAAAAGGAAAGCTGTAAGCCTGGGTCCAGGAAGGATGAGCAGAAACTATTTCCCAGAGGCTGGGGGTGGGGGGCGGAAGGCGTGGGGGGTAACTCGCTTCCGTTGCTCCCTGCTGGAACGCGGCAACATGCAGGTTGGATCCTCGGAATCCGGAGCCTGTCCCTGAGATGAAGCGTGGCACGCAGAGCACCTACCACGTTGGCAGCATGGTCTGGGGACACACCTGCCCCGCGGGACCCTGCAGTCCGGGGCAGAAGCAGCTGTGGTCATGGGGCCCCTGACGCTGGGCTGTACCATGAGCTCCTTCCACACTTGGTGCTTTGGGGGGATGGGAGTCAGAAGAGCTTCTTACCTGAGGGACCCTACAGTCCAGTTTGGGAAATACATCGAGTAATATTGTCCCCAGAATAGCAGGAAATCAAGGCAAACATGTGGTGGCATTGCTTCAAGAGCCCCACAGGTGTGACCCATGAAGTAAGGACTGTCGTTAGTCTCCGTTTCGCAGACAAGGCCCAGGGAGTTCCTGCAACCGTCCTCGGCCTCGGAGTTGGCACACGGCCGAGTGGGATTTGAACCCAGCACACTGGAACACCATCGCCGTGTCACGGAAAAGTGCTCTGTGCCAGCCGGCAGGACTGGGGAGGTCATGGCCCGGCGCTCTTGGTAGGAATCCTTCCCTCTTTCGGGGTAAAGGAAAGCCTCTGGGAGGATACAGGGCTCACAGACCGGGGGGTGGGGGGCTGCAAGGCCAGGCACAGACAAAGAGCTCAGGAAAGGGCCGCAGATGCTGGAAGTGGGGGCTGGGGTGAGCCAGCACAAGCAGGCCCAGGAGAAGGGCAAGGCCATCTGCAGACACTCCCTTTGCCTTCGGGCTACTATTCAAAGAGAAGAGTCACAAAGATGCCCAACCCCCCACGGGCTGCCCTGGGGAGCCGAGACAGGAAAGGCTGTCACTGAATCTCCAGTGGCCAGTGGCCAGAGATCCCATCGTGCTCAGGGCATGCAATTTGTTCCCCCAAACCAGGCACGGCGGGGTATGAGGCAGGAGCACCTTTGTGCTGGACAGGTACAGGGGACTGTCCTCGGTCCAAGGCCACACACGATGGGATGCCCCAAGCGGAGATAGGGCTGGGAGGAAGCCGGCGGCCATGTGCCCTACAGCGAGCTCTGTATGGAGGCCTCTGGGCTGCGCCTCAGCAGGTGGGGGAGGCTGCGTGGGGCAGAGGGCAGGGGACCTGGAAGACGCCAGAAGACCAGTCTGTCCTCACAGCCCTGTCTCTGGCCCACGCACGCAGCTAACTACTGTCCGGGTGCTGCCCACCGTGATACGGCCATGGAAGGGACTCACAAAGGAGAGAGTGGCTCACGCGCGTGTCACCATGAAGCCGTAGCCGGGAAGCTGTGGGGGACAACATGCACCTGTGTCGGCCCCGTCCCGGGCAGCGAGACACAGTGCCTTGAACTCAGATGCCAGAACCGCACGCACCCCACACTGTCTGTGGTCAAGGGTCCGAGTCCAGCTAGACAGTCCTCCGCTCGGGTGTCAGGAGCAGGCAGTTAAGGCGCCGCTGGGGCCCGGCTCTCCGCTGAGGCTCAGGGCTGCCGTCCCTGCTTCGGGGTGCTGCTGCCCTCAGTTCCTTGCGGCTGAGGGGCTGAGCTCCCTATTTGGTGCGCCTGCCCGCTGGGGACTGCTGTCAGGCGTGGGGGCCACCCGCTGTCCCCTGCCATGTGGCCTCCCCACAGCATGGCAATCGGCCCCTTCAAGCCATCCCGGGGCTTCAGATCTGTTCAGTCCCACCTGCGAAATTCTCCCTTTGATTAACGCCAACTCAACTGCTCAGGGACCCTGATTACGGCTGCAAAATTCCCGGCCCGCTGCAACATGACAGAATCAGGGAGAGAGATGCCAGCACGCCTGCGCACACAGGGCGGGAGTCTAGGAGGCGTCTTGGGACACTGCCGCAGGCCGTCCCAGGGAAAGGAGCCGGTGCCTAAGGAGGGCCCGTTTCAGCCCGACCTGCAGGGGGAGGGGCCTGCACGCACCCAGGAGGATGAGGAGGGCCCCAGGCGGTGAATGAATGTCAGCAATGGGAAGGAAACAGCTCTGTCTGGGGGGTCAGGCACCTCGTGAGAGCCGGTGCGAATCAGTGCAAGAAGTGAGCTTTCAGTCGCTCGGAAGCCATGAGATCGAATGACTGTTTCATTGTTAATATGGCGACCGTAGTTGGGTGATCAGATCAAACTTTTTATAGAAAAATTCACAAAAGTAAAATTATTCCGTAATTATACTATAACAGATAATGAGGTTTAAAAATAGACCTGAGGCAGCCACTTAAGACTCAGTTGGACCAGAAGCCGCCGTGCTATTAGCATTCCCTTCCTCTGCCATTAGGAAGCCTTGGGGGTATCGATCCTTCTGAAGCAGACGTCAAGAGGGACAGAGGGAACTCCCCTCTCGGCCCAGACACTGTCCTCCCCAGCTCACTGGGGCAAAGGGCAGGGGCACTGCGGGGGGGTAAGGAGGGCTGGAAAGAGAGGCCGGGGGCGGGGGAGGGGGGGAGAAGGCGAGGGAAGGCAGGGCAGGGAGAGAAAACCCCCCAGCGAATGCAGCACGTCTGGGTTCTGAGCCGTCTTCCATCCGCACCAGCGGTCCCACAGCAGCACCCAGCTCCCGTCTGTCCTCACAGAGTTTCCAGATCCTCAAGATGGAAACAGCAAGAAGTCACATTTCTTTTCTTTTTCCATCTTACTTTGCACGGAATTCTGAACAATGGAAAATCAGAGCCCAAGCAGGTGAACGGCAGCGTGCTCCGTATCCCCCCACACCCAGAGCAGGTCCCAGACCTGTCGCTGAGAGAAAGAGAGGGTGTGGGGTGACGTGCACGGACACGCACGCGCCAGCGCCCAGGTGAAGTCTGGTTTTCACCACAGCCACGGACGACACTTTCCACGACGTGACCTCCCGCACCTAGTGAGCGTTCCCCTCCAGCAGCTGGAAAGTGGTTTTACAGACCTTCGAAGGTGGAGGTCAGTGCAAGTGAGAGGTGACTACTGACCAGCTTTCGAACGGCTTGTGGAGTTGGTGACTGCACTCGACGACATCTTTTTTTTTTTTTTAAGATTTTTTTTTTTTAATTTATTTGACAGATCACAAGTAGGCAGAGAGGCAGGCAGAGAGAGGAGGAAGCAGGCTCCCTGCTGAGCAGAGAGCCCGATGTGAGGCTCGATCCCAGGACCCTGGGATCATGACCTGAGCCGAAGGCAGAGGCTTTAACCACTGAGCCACCCAGGCACCCACTCGACGACATCTTAGTTAAGTTTCCAATCTTACCAGTCAGGGGCTGGAGCACAGCCCCGCTGTGTCACGCACCGGGTTGCGACGACGCGTCTTCTCTTACATAACTCGTCCCCCTCGAGGGCGGCCACGGATCCCCGTCCTGCATCATCTCGGTCTTCTATAGACTCACCACGCATCACAGCCCGCTCCGACGAAGGGTAAAACTCTCGGTGTGAGCGAACGCGTCAGCCCTCGGCTAGGCCGCCCTCCTGCCACCGCGGTGTCCTGTGCCGGCCGGGCCGGGCTGGTGGCCGCGGGCCTGCTGCGAGCACGTCCTCAGCCCCTCACCCCCCACCCCCCAGGGCATGCCGGCCACCACACTCGTGATCCCTTTTTGTCTGGATGCGCTACCTCCTTCCTTGATGGGTTTCTTTATTTTGCTGGATGATCTTCTCCAGTAAGTTCCAGGGAACGGTGCGTGGAGAGTGAATGTTGAAAACCATTTTCTTCTCTGACGTGATAGCTGGTGGATGATTTGGCCCAGTGTGTCGTCACAGGTAGGAGCGGCTGAGGACCCCTCCCCTGGCTTCAGCACAGGTCATGATCTCATGGGGGTTGGGAAGGAGCCCCATGTCCGGCTGGGCCGGAGGGGCAGGCACGATGTTCCTCACACAGAGGAAGGTGATGGCATTGACACAGAGAATATTGGTCCCACGGGGACGTCATCACACTGGGGGTCGCCCGTGGGGAGGGGGGTGCCCGTGGCAGTAGAAAAGAGATAAATACTTGGCCTTCCCTGGGGAGAGGTCCATGGACGCTGCCCAAAGTTAGAAATAATACATTACAAGCACATTATTTAGAAGTATGGATGCAACGAAGAGGAAAAAGCCAAGGGTTGTGGGTGATTTCCTCCGCGGGCCAGGAAAGCTGAGGCGTCCGGCATCCGCGTGGGGCAGGGAGCGCTACCTGACTTTGAAGCCACACAAGTGCACGTCATCAATTAAAATTAAGATGCATTTTCTCATATAAGCAGAGTTCTGCTGCATCACACAAAACAAACTCTTGGCGCACTCCGTCAGGTCACACAGAAGAAAACCCACCGCTCTTTGCCCTTCCTCTTCTCATGAGTGTTGTCTGCAACCCGCCCCAGTGCCTCCCCCACAGAGGACTCGGCTCTCGGGCAGAGTCTGTGACAGCTGCTGGTGGTGTGAGGGCTCTGCCCCGAGAGCCCTGGACACTGGAGCGTCCTTGGACTGGGTCAGGGTCAGGGTTGGCTCGCGGCGGTGGCTCTTCCCCAGGCATCAGCCCCTCAGGGAGGCACGTGCCTGGGCTTCTCCCACAGGGACATAGCAAGGACCTCCGGGGTGGACGCCGAGGAGGCCCCACCAGGTCGGGAGACAGTGAAGCGGTCACGGATGGGGTGGCCTGGGGCAGTTGAGGTGGGGAAGGGACAGGCTGCAGGCCTGGGAGGCAGGGTGGGGCTCCCAGTCGGGCCGCAGCAGGGAAGATCGTGGCCCCCAGAGGGAACGGCATGGGCGCTCTACAGCCTCCCCCACAGGGTGGGCAAGTGGGGGCGGGGGCTACGCTTCCCCGGACGGGACTGAGCGGGGAGGAAAGAAGGTTAACACTTGCTGGGAGACCCTCATGCTGGGCCAATTACACGAATTATGACCTTCAGCAACATTAGCTCTGCTCCTTGATGCTGATCTGAGCCCTTGACAGAGCTCCGAGGCTGAAGAACCCACCTGGGTCACACGCGCCCATCTTTTACTTTCCAAAGCGCCAGCCCTGTCCTGTCGCCGCCGTTGGGTACATGAGGAACCTGGGAGGGGGGGCTGGGGAGTCCTTCCTTCCTGTGTCGCTGCCTCCTTCCCGCCCCAGTAGCTCTCCTCTTTCTGCCTCTCCCAGCAGGACCCCCCAGGCACCGCAGGTCCCTGGAATCAGACCCCACGTGTCCTTCTGCGGCTGGCTTGTTCACTTAGCGTAATGTCATCAAAACTATTAAACTTTATATGTACATTCTGATTAAAATTAGATCGTCTGCAGTTAAAACTGGTAAAATATTCTTGCAGATTATGATAGGTCTTTGATACTTTAATGTTCCTGTTTACACAACAGAATGAGAGAAAGTACTTTCCTCGTTTTCTAAGATGAGCCCATGGACGGAACACGGAGGAAAGCCGTGTTGTGCGACGCCAAAGTGCTTTGCTGGAGGAAGGCGCAAACAGCTTCGAGCAACGCTCCCGTCGGCATTAACATCCAACTTCTGTTTCAAACGCGCTCGTTTTATTGAGATTGTTGGAAAGGAGTATTTTAAAGCTTCTGTTCAAGTAACTGAGAACTACGCATTGCTTTCATGACTTTATCGGTAATTTTAAGCACCACAGAACTCAGGTTTTGTTTTGTTTTGTTTTGTTTTTCTGAAATCAAACTGGATTTAAAATAATTGATCTCTTTGGCAAAAAAAAAAAAAAAAAAAAAAAAAAAAAAACAAGGGGGAGGGAATGTAGAAAATAAGTGGGGAAAGAGAAAATGATCCATAGCATATTTTCTTTTTACATATTTTCTCACTGAAAAATAACTAGGAGAAAACGGGGATCTGAGAAGCAAAAGCGTGGTGAGCAGGTGCATGGCAGGCCCAGCAAGGCCCTCGTGCGGCAGCTCACAGCACTGGTGGAGGGGGGCCTCCGCGCCTTCGCCCCGAGCAGCTGTCTCGCTGGAGAGGGAAGGACCTGGACACACAGGCCAGAGCACTCCGGAACTTCCTCCTGACCTGCGTCTGAACACCTGAAGGAAGAAAGTCTAGGAGGAGAAGGGCTCAGAGTGACAGAGGGGACGGCATCTCAAGGACCAGGATTCGGGAACCGTGGTCTGTCAGGACAGGCACGCCTGGGTCCCCCGCCAGCCACACCCGCCCAGGAAGGAGTCCCAGGGCTTGGCAGTGGTTTTCATGGCAGAGCTCAAGCCAACACTGCCTGGAAGCTTAAATCCTGATGATTCTTGGCGATCGCTGCCCTCACACCACTCACACGGCACGGCTCGAGGAAGGTCCTGAGCTGTGACGGATGCCTTTCTTGGACATCTGCGTACTGACCTCGAGAAACGACTCTTGGAAGTCAGGCGGTGGCCCTGCCCCAGCCGCTCCTCCCAGGTGCGGGCAGCAACGTGTCAGGACCACATTCCAGGGGGGTGGACTGGCAGAGCTGACCTCAGTCACATTCGAACCCAGGATCTTGCTCTCCACAGTGTCCCGTCAGGCACTGATGGCTCTGCCTGTGCGGGTTTCCTTCCCTGCGTGTGCGCACACTCCGGGCCCTCCCCTCCCCTGCCACAAAGCAGGGCAGCTACACTTTGTTCCCGCACCGTTCATCGAGCACCTGTTGTGAACGAGGGACCGTACTGTGCCCCGGGGAGCACAAAGGCCTCGGTGATAGAGGTCATTCTCCGAAGTTTCAAGGAAGCAGGCAGACAGACACTTTTTATTTTTTGCTTCAAAAAGATTTGTTTCTTTTAGAGAGAGAGAGAGAGAGTGTGTGTGTGTGCAAGCAGGGCGGGGGCAGCTGGAGAGCAGCGCATTCCCCACGGAGCCCCAGTGTGGGGCTCGATCTCACAACCCCAAGATGGTGCCCTGAGCCGGAATCAAGAATCAGGTGCTTAACCGACGGAGGCCCCAGGCGTCCCGGGGACACAGGCATGTGGACTAGCGGGCCTCACCTGTGCCGTATCTCGGAGCTTTTAAAAGATGCTGATGCTGGGACCCCACTCGCAGCATCTGGCCCGGGGGGGGGTGGGTTCTAGGGAATCTCTGTTTAAGAAACAAGATCTCCTCGCGTGATTTTAATCAGCAACCAGTGCTTTTGGAGAAACAACTAAGTTATGCTGAGTTGGTGCCCATGAGAGCGCTGAGGGGGGTGGTAACTGTGGTCCGAGAGGGAGGGGAGGAAGGGGAGGGGGTGTAAGGGACTAGCCGGTGTGTGGGACAAACGCAGGCGCCACAGCAGATTCCAGACCAAAGGGATGAGGGAGGCCAGCAGGAGACTGTGGCTTTCTGCCGTGAGAATTCCAGAACCAATCCATGGGAGGACGGCACCCACACAACTCCAGACCGCAGGGAGCGTGGCCTGAGAGAGGCTCGGAACGTTCCAGCAGCTCACGGAGGGGCCCAGCCCCCCAGGACCAGGTGCCTGCCCTTCCTCCCACACAAAAACACAACGTGCAACGCCTCCTTCCCTGTTCTGTGTTTTCAGTAGACAGTTTTGGCTTCAGGTCCGTCATCTGAGTTCTCAGGAACAATAATTTCCTTGAACCATCTTTACAGGAAGGTTGTACTTTTTGCCCCCCCAATTCCCAAAGGTCTTTTTTCTTTTCTTTTATTTAAATTCAATTTAACATATGGTGTATTACTAGTTTCAGAGGTAGATTCATTCGTCTTAAATAACACCCAGTGCTCATTGCATCCCGTGCCCTCCTTACTGCCCGTCCCCCCGTTAGCCCTCCCCCACCCCACTCCCCTCCAGCAGCCCTCAGTTTGTTTCCTATGATAAAGAGTCTCTTATGGTTTGTCTGCCTCTCTGACTTCGTCCTGTTTTATTTTTTCCTTTCTTCCCCGTGATCTTGTTTTATTTCTTAAATTCCACATATGAGTGATACTATATAGTCATATGATAATTGTCTTTCTTTGATTCACTTACTTCGCTCAGCATAATAATACCCTCTAGTTCCATCCACGTCCTTGCAAACGGCAAGATTTCGTTTCCTCTGATGGCTGCGTAGTATTCCATTGTATATATGAACCACATCTTCTTTATCCATTCATCCGTTGATGGACATCTAGGCTCTTTCCATAGTTTGGAAATTTAAAATTTTTTTTAAAATTAAAAAAATTTTTAAATTTTCTTTAAAAATTTTTTTTTTTTTTTTAAGAAGGCTTCATGCCGGGATGCCTGAGTGGCTCAGTGGGTTAAGCATCTGCCTTCGGCTCGGTTCATGATCCCAGTGTCCTGGGATCAAGTTCCACATCGGGCTCCTGGCTCAGCGGGAAGCCTGCTTCTCCTTCTCCCTCTGCCTGCCGCTCCCCTACTTGTGCTCTCTTTCTCTCTCTCTGACAAATAAATTTAAAAAATCTTAAAAAAAAAAAAAAGTAGGCTTCATGCCTAGCACGGAGTCCAATGTGGGACTTGACTCACGACCCTGAGATCAGGACCTGAGCTGAGTTCAATAATTGGACAGTCAACCAACCAGCAGAGCCACCCAGGCGCCCCTCCAGAAAGCCTTTTTCACTTAGAAGTCAGTGAGTCCAAGAGGTGTGGCTACCACCCGCGTTCCTCTCCCAGGTGGAGTGGAGGAAGAGAGAGCAGATATTCATGGGTCTGGGCGCAGGTGTGGGTGTGTGTGTAGCCCAGGATCCGGAGGCATCCTATCTGCTGCACTGCCCCCCACCGTGCTGGAGCAGCCATACCGCTGGGGGGTTGGTGGTGGAGCGTGGGGAAGGGGGGTCCTGAAGACCTGAAGCTGGTTAAGATCATCCCATTCCCCTTGGACACTTACCAGTCAGGGATGTGCTCTGAAGCCAGGCCTCTGCTGATCATCGAATGGTACTCCATGGTCCCGATGACTGCTTGGCCAGGACCACGCATGGGACTGAGCTGACCCTGTGAGAGTGAAAGGTTCTCGGCCCCTGGTGTGAATGAAGAAACAGCAGGCCCTGGAGCTTCCCGCAGCCATCTCACTTGGACGTGGCGTGATGCTGGCACAACTTCCTCTTACTGCTGACGTCCGTCTGCGCAGATGATTTCCAGGATGACGGCTCACAAGGTCTCCCCTCTCTTGGTGACAGGCCCTCCTCCCACCAAGACGTTAAATCTCTTCTTTTCCTCTCCTTGCATCTGGGTTAGCTTTGGAACCTACTTTTCCTGAGAGAATGGGGCAGCAGGAGTGTCCCATTTCGGGGCCATGCAGTGCCCACTTTGACCCTCTTGGGATCCAGCGGCCATTTAAGAAGCCGAGGCTCGACTCTTCCGTGATGAGAAGCCGCGTGGAGAGACAGAGGCCAGTCTGCTCCCACTTCTTATCCCCCAAGCTGAGACACCGGACATGTGGCCGAAGCCTTGGAACCTTCCAGGTCCTGCGGAGTCCCCCACAAACAACCCCAGTCAACTCCAGAAGGAGCAGAGGAGCCATTCCGCCAAACCACAGAGTCCTGAGGAAGAAACACCTGCTGTTGAAGCTTTCGAGTTAGCAGCGGTTCCACGGAAATAAGTAACGGGGTCCCAGGGTGAGCTGGGTTTTAGTAAAGCCCTAACTGATTTGGTTCCACGGGTTTTAAGTTATGGCGCTGACAGCTGTGGTGGGATCAGTGCACGGCCAATGGTACGAGCAAGGCTCCAGACTTCCTCTCATCTTCCCGCCTGCCGTCCCCACTGCGAGGATGGTCCTCGTGCTGCCTCCGGGCGCGGACTCGAGAAGGCAGCCGGCACCTGCCGTGGCAGCCGGACACACAGCCGGCAGGAAACAAACGGTACTTCCCTTCATGTGCCTTTTTAAGAGTGAGGAAATGTTTTTCCCCACAGCGGGATTCATTGGCTTAGACTTGTTTTAAACAAGTCGTGGGAAATGACGGCTTACAGGAGCGCAGGTTTGGCAGGTTCCTGGAACACGATGGGTTTCCGCTG
This sequence comes from Pteronura brasiliensis, assembly GCA_004024605.1. Taxonomy (NCBI): domain Eukaryota; kingdom Metazoa; phylum Chordata; class Mammalia; order Carnivora; family Mustelidae; genus Pteronura; species Pteronura brasiliensis. Next base: position 163,005 of record PJEN01002065.1, read on the forward strand.
GCAAGGACAGTGGGGAGCGCCTGTGACAACATGAAATTAACATTCGCCCTTGACTGAAGTAGACACTCCTGGGAGACGGCCAGCTTTCGCCCAGCAAGCCTGCCCTCTGCTCCTGCACGCATACCCTTGCAACGGTGCGGTTGGTAAGGTAGAAGCCTGGTCAAAATCTGGCCCTAGCCATGAGGGGCCTGGCGGGAAGCGGGGGTCTTCTTGAGAGATTTGGGAGACAGTGTGACAGGGGGACCCATCTAGGGTGCTGCTGCCCAGGGACTGCAGGAGCAGGAGGACATGGAGGCCGGAGGAGGACTATAGTTCTTGGAACCTGACCCAAGTTGACACAGTGGAAAAGGGAGGTCTCCAGGCACTGTCCTCACAGAGGGCCACAGCCACTGCGGACCCCAGGGGAGGCCAGGCCGGAGGGGAAGGACATGCCCAGACCCTCCGGGTCTTCAGCTTGCCACAGGTGGCCTGGTCGGTGAGGGGCCAGTGAGGATGACCATTAGCCTCCTGGGCTCAGAGCAGGACAGAGAAGGGCAGAGTGACTGGGATGAATGAGGAGAATCACCGTGTGAGCTGACCCCAAACTGGAATGTTTTACTGAAGCAAGGTGATCCAGAGCCCAGGTCGTTGGTGGTCACTCTTCCCTCTAAGCGGACTCCTTTCTAGGCCAGAAAGCAGGCAACAGGGCTTCTCTTCCACCGCACCCCTCACATGGCCGGGGCACTGTCCCTCTGGCCTCTACCACTCAGATGTCAGGAGGCGACCTGGAGGCAGCAGGCAGAGAAGCTGCAGCAAAGCGCCACACTTAGCACAGGCTGACTGCGAGCCTGAGTCAGTTCTCTGCTGGGAAACCAGAAACAGCCCCGGGAGGGAGTGAAATCGTGGGGTCCCGGCTCTCAGGAGCAGCTCTGCCGCGTTCCGGGCCAGTAGCATGGAGCGCGGTGCCCCAGGGACCTGGAGGCCGGGGCCGGGCGTGGCCTCCCAGACTGGGCCTCCGGGTGGCCGCCCTGGACCGGGGCAGGAAGGAACGGGACCGGCGGGACCGGCGGGACCGGGGGACGGCGGCCCAGTCCGGCTGCCCGCTGGTGCAACAGGTTCGAGAACGGTTCCACACCTCGCCCCAGCCAGAGCGCGACTCTGGACAGCGAAGGCCAGGAGGCCAGGGCGCGGGAGGGCACGGGAGGGCGCGGGTTTCGGAGAGGAAGGATCGCAGGCGGCGGAGCCAGGGGTCGCCCGCACCCCCGCGCAGCAAAGTGGAGCGCACGGGGCATTGCCCGAGGCACGACCCCGCCCCCACCTGCGGGGCAGGAGCCGCTGCGCGTGGAGACAGGCTGGGCCCCAGCGCGCCGCCCAGACCCGGGCAGCGGGTCTCTGCCCGACCCCACGGCGCCCTCCGGGCCACCGGCGACCTGGCGCCCGCCCTCCGGCTTTCCGGAGCGAGACCGAAGTTTCGGAAGGGGGTCGGGCCGGGGCGGACGCAGGCCGAGGCTCCTTCCCGCCGGGCGCACCGGGCCGCAGGCCAGGCCCCGGGAGGCGGAAGCAACAGGGAGTCGTCCCCGGCCCCGCCACTCCAGCCCAGAGCCCTCGGCCCGTCCCCGCGGCGGGGCACTGGGACGCGAGGGGCGGACCCCGCGCGCGCGCGGTGAGCGAGGGCGGGCGTGGCGGGCAGGGGCGGGGGCGGCGGGCGCGGGGCGCATGCTCACTGGCGCCCGTGACGTGCGCGCCGGGCCCGGGCGGCCCGAGGCAGGGCTGAGGGGGGCGGCGGGCGGAGGGCAGGGGCTCGAGGGGCGGAGCCGGGGAGCGGAGCCCGGGAGAGGAGGAGCCAGGCGCAGAGGCGAGCAGAGGAGCGGCGAGCCGAGCAGCCGAGCGGACCGCCCGCATCTCCGCGCTCCCCGCCAGCAGCCCCCTCCGGCAGTCCGGGCCCCGAGCCTCCAACCCGGCCGAGCGGCCACCCCCGCGGCCACCCCCGCGGCCACCCCCGCGGGCCGGGCCGGGCATGAGCGCGGAGGGGCCGCGGCCGCCTCCCGCAGCGCCCGGCGCGCCCAGGCCGTGACCGGGTCGGGGGCGCGCGGCCGCACTGGGGCCGGGGCCCATGGGCGCGCCGAGCCGAGCGCGGGGGCGCTGAGCGCGGGCGGGCGCGGCCGGAGGAGCCATGGACTGCGGCCGGGTGCGGACGCTCGTGCACCGATACGTGAGTCCGGCCCGCGGCGGGGTGGGGTGCGGGGGGGGGGGACGGGCTCCGGGGTCGGACCCACCGCGCGCGCCCCCGCTGTGTGGCCGGGGTCCGGGGTCCCGGGGGCTCGCGCAGCTCGGGGCGCGGGCAGGGCGCTGGGGAGGCTCGCGGAGGGCGCACCTCGGGCGTGCGGCGGCTGGGCCCGGGCGCCCGTCCACCTGCTCCGGCCCGCGCGCCCCCCGCGACCCGTGGGGAGGGGGCTGCCCGGCGCGGGCTGCGAAGGGACGGGGAGGCGGGACGGCAGAGCGCGCCCGCGCGGAGAAGCTCCCCTTCGCCGGGTCCGTGTGACAGCGCCGGGGACCCGCAAGTGAAGTTTGGCACCGCTTGCCGGGAAGTGACCAATCGGAGCGGAGGCCGGGGCTGTGCGCGCCGTCTGGAGTCCGCGCTCGCGGGGCGTGGTGCGGGGCTCAGCTCCGGCTCGGAGGGCAAAGCGGGTGTTCCCGACCCCGGAGCGAGGGGACTGCGCGCGGCCGTGGCCCTGGCACCGGTGCCGGAGGGCGTGTGCGCCAGAGAGAAAGAGCGCTGTCCGGAGGGTGGTGTTTCCTGCCACCGGCTCCACAAAGGCGCCTTGTTCGCGGCCGACGTCGGTCCGCGGTCGCGCACGGCTTGGACGAGCCGCCGGCCGGCGTGTGCGGGGCATCACTGTGGGAACCGGGGGCTTTGGGCTTTTTCCCGCGTAGGATTGTCTCGGACACACTTTCTTGTTTGTGAGCTCGCTGAGGAGGCCCCGGCCCGGATCTTCGTGGGGTCTTCGTGGACGGCACCGCCAAGGTCCCGCCCCCCGTGCTGACTCCCTCAGCAGAAGACTAGGGTCAGGGTGACTGTGCCCACCTTGCCCAGGTACCGGCTCCCTGGGGCAGGTCAGGCGCCTGACCTTGCAGGGGAGAGAAGGGGTGGGGCGGGCCTGCTGGTGAAGCTCCGAAGTCCACCCTGTGGAGTGAATGTCAGTGTCAGAGGACATGTTTGTTTCTGCAGGGTGGGAAGTTCTAGAAAGCCCCGTCCCAGTGACCGTGGGTAGGAGAAACGCTTTGTCGGGCAGGGATGCTGTCTTCCCAGCTGCCCCTCCGCCGGTTATGCCCCTGCCTCTGTTCCCCAAAGGGAAACGAGAAATGGTGCAGCTAGTGTTATTTAACCTGTGCCCAGGGTTCTGCAGTTAATTTCCATTCCCTTCCAAGTCTTGATAAAAGGGAGGGTTGCGTGGCGAGGGGGACGTGCAGTCTGCCTCCAGGAGAGATGGAGAGCGGGTGGGCGGTCCCCTCTGACCCACGGTGTCCTCCGACCGGGCGGCCACTCACTGCCCGGTGGGTCTGACCGCCCCCCTGGTTCTGGACCCTTCGTCCCAGGAGTGGGACAGACACATGCCTTTCCTCTAGGCCCTCAGCTGTTCCATGTCGTATTGGTTTATGTAAGTGTCTCGCGGTTGGTACGTTAAAGTTCCCTTCGCTGTGTCATGAGGCTTACGAGGTGACGTTTTCTGTCAGACCGAAGTGGTAGCTGTTGCTTAAGGAACTTTCCAGGCGCGGACGCTGTCTGCTGCCGTTCCTGGAACACGGGCTATAGGTCACTCACTAGTATTCCTCTTCTCCATTCCACATCTTTTTTTTTTCTTTCAGTCTGGGCGCTCGGGGGTTTCAGCGCAGTCGCATACAGAACCGTCCATTTCCGTGATACTAGGCTGTTTGTGCTTTGAGCTAATCTGAGTTTTTCCAGGAAGCGTCAGGTTCTGTTGGGGTTTGTCATCATGTAGGACCAAATTATATTATGTTTTTCTCGAAGGAGAGGCAGAGCCTGGAGCTGAGTACGTCCGTCGGTCGTCGTGGTTTCCCTTTGACTTTACGAGAACAAACAAGAGCCTGCCCCCCAGTTCTCTGCCAGTGCTCACCCGCTCCGCGTTGCTGGGGCAGAGAAAACGTCTCAGCTCCTTCTGAGGTGTGAGCGTTGCCAGAAGGTAAAGGAGTCCTTGAGAGCATCGCTGAAGATTTTGCAGTCTGGCAAAATCCAGAGAGAGAGAGAGAGAGAAAGAACAGGTGCATGGATGGGAGAAGTCTGTCGTGGTCCTGCTGTGTAGACCGCGGAGCACATATTCCTGGTGCTGTGGACGGACGGAAGCCGTGCAGGGGTGAGCTGTACGCACACACGGCCGGTGCTTGTGTACCGTCAGGTGATTTACGGGTCACAAGGTAGTTGGACCCGTTTACAGATGCTTCTGACTTAACGAAGCAGATGGAGAGGTAGTTCTCTTTCCTCCTTATAGATGGGAGGGGGGACGCCTGGGTTCAGGGGGTTTCAGTTCTGGGAGAAGCCCGTGCAGCCTCGCGGGTCCCTGCGGGCTCTGTGGGTGCGTGACTGGCCCACGGGGGAAGCTGTGGGACCGCAGGCAGGCCCGCCTCTGTGGTCCCCTCTGAGACCGGCTGTGGAGAGGCTCCCTGAGGGGTGCGGTGGGAGCTCGGAGCGTGGCCCGGCTCTCAGGAGCTGCTCTGGTCACCGCGAGCCGTTAGCACGAGTCAGTCCTCGGGCGGGGTGGCCTGGGCGCCCCACTCCTGAGCTCAGGCCAGGCCACAGGCGGCGTCTGTCCATGTATGTGCTCACGCGTGCGCATCCCAGGCCGGGATAACGGTGCCGGCAGGACACTGGCCTCCTGCTTCCCTTCCAGGCGGCCCGGTCGGGAGACCCGGCTCAGCAGGTCTGTGGGTCTGAGCTCCATTTTGTTCCGTGTCTGCGGTTTGCGTCCGGTCACTCGCGCTGCCGTGCTGCCCCTGCGTCTCCACCCGTTTCTCACACTTTTTGCTTTCTAGAATTCTTACATTTGACACGGTAAACTTCTGGAAAATGCGCAGGCACTCCTTGCTAGGTGGGTCCTGTTTCTGGAACAAGCTGTGACATTAGGGCTTTCTTTGTCAGGGAAAAGTAAATATTTGGGGAACTTTAAGCACAACTGTCTTTGAGCGCTGTAACCCTTCTAGAAAGCCCAGCCATCTCTGTGTCTGGGCCAGTCTGCGCTCCCAGGGAGGTGGCCTGTCCACGGGGCAGACGTTCCTTCCACTCGGTCCTTCCAGTCCTTGTAGGAGAGCTTCTAACGCTGCAGGACTAGGAGCCCCTCCCCCAACCCTGCCTAACCCCTCAGGGGAGCCTTCTCCCGCCAGGCTTGCAGGTGCAGGAGGCCGCGATCCTGGCCTTGTGCGAGGCCTGGCCTGGCCGCGTGTGGACGGGAGCCAGCGCGCCATGTGCCAGTCCTCGGCCCCCGGGCTCGCCGCACGCTTGCAGGCAATCTGCCTGGTCTCTGTCTCCCCTCCGCACTCTGGCCCGCAGCGAGCTCCCTGCTTTGCTCCCACGCGCCCTGGAGCAGCTCCGCGTGCCAGCAGCAAGCCCCGTGGGATGCTGTTCTCCGAGCCGCAGGGCCGGCTTAACCACGGTGTGGAGAAGCGGTTTCTGTGCCGGGTTTTGCTAGTCGGTTGAGTTTCAGGGGGTGAGTGCGCCGTCTCTGCCTGTGGTGGTGAGAACCGCTCTGGCTCCGCCCGCAAATGCCGCAGGCAGCCCCTGGCTACACCCTGAACGCAGACCGACCCGGCGCTCGGCCGTGTGCTCCAGCAGAAACAGGCTTGATGAAAGACAGTTGGGGCCCTAAGTCCCAGACTCCTAAAAGCTTTTCTGACCAGGGTTAAGTGTGGGCAGAAATGCTCTTGTCCGCGGGAGAGTCAGGGAGGCCAGTTCTGGTCCGGCCGCGTGAGCGAGGGTTGCTGCTGCTTTCACTCGCCTGCCGGCACCGCAGGGACACAGGATAGTGGCTGGTGGAGGTCAGAAGTCCCAGCTGCCTCCGCCTCTGTGAGCCCCCGGCGCGCTGGCTGACACCCCCGGCTTCTTGCAGGGGACCGGGGCGATGAGGGCTCCTCCCTGCATGGGCTCGCGTGTCCCGCTGGGAATGCCCACGGCCCCTGCTGCTCGCAGCCCCGCGCTGCTCAGGCCTTCAGACTCCCCGCGTCACGCGGACTGTCGAGACTTTGCCCTGGGCTTCCTGGAGGGAACATAGTCACCAGACAGGATGCCTCCTCCTCCAGGCGGCCCACCGGCCCTGCCTGGTCTGTCCTCGTCTCCCTGTGGTTTGGGACCCTGCGTCTCCTCCCTCCCGGATCATCTGTGTCCCTCCTGAGACCCCGTCCGGTGGCCGGCCCTGCACATAGCCTGTTCTCAAGCTGCACACTCTTCCCGATCCCGTTTCTCTGCCTCCTTCGCAGCTGAACTTTGCCCTCATGTCAACGTGTCTCTTCTCATACTTGCGGGGGTGGGAGGCTTATCACCATCTCCATCACCCTGGAGGCCCTTGGAGTCCTTCACATCCTCCCGGCATACACCAGCCAGTGCCTCGTGTGCACACCGATTCCTCTCCAAGCCCAGCACAGCCAGGCCCGGTCCCCGGGGAGCTCCCTTTAGGTGGTAGTGGGGGCGGCAGCAGGCAGGAAGCCAAACACAGGAATACATGTGGGGCCAGGGCTGGGGGACCTGGCCGTGTCCAGGCAGAGGGGCCGCACGGCAGCCCCATGGCCTTCCCGCCTGCCGGTGGCCCTTCTTGGTCCCCGTGGGGCTCTGTGCTGGCGCCCTCTCTCCTCCGGGCACACCTCTGCCCGGAGGAGCCCCAGGCACCCATCCACGTCCACGCAGCCTCTCAGCTGCCCGCCACGTGCCTGGACCAGTTCCTGGCACAGGGTGGTCCCTCTGGAAACATCTGTCTGGGGGATTCCTCCTTGTGTGGGGGCTGGGAGAAGGGCGTGGCAGAAGTCGCCCCAGATGCTTTGAAGGGAGCTTGCGGGGATCGTAAGTGATTGATGACAGTCTCTTAAGACATGGCTCACATGATTTCAGACTTCTGGATTCTCCTTCCTTGGTACATTAACCAGCATCATCGCCGTGTGGGAGCGGCAGGCATCGGGCCCAGCCCATCGCACAGTCAGCACCACATTGGGGAATATTGGGTCCTCAGGGCTGTGGCCCCTGGTGGGTCCGTGGGACGGGCTTTGTGGCTTCTGCATGAAGGTTTTCCTGCGTCCTGGAACAGTGCTCCCCTGTGGGTCGCAGCAGATCCTGGGGTGCGCGGGTCCCTGGCTTGGGATCTCCTTCTTGCCTCTGTTGGCTGGACCGTGGGGCTCTGGGAGGAGGGACCCGCCACGGGGCCGCTGTCGGAGCTGGATGGATACCGCTCTTACCTGCTCATTGGTGGGACCCAGCTCCTTTCAAACAGCATAAATGGTTTTTGTTTCTGGGCAAAATAATTGGGTTTCCCAATTTTTGTTAGATTCTTGAAGAAGTGTCGGCCTTAGTTAAGATTCAGAACCCTTGTCCAAGGACACAGGCACTCAGTAGCTTCAGAAGTGCGTGTGAACATGCATGACGTCCACACCTCCCCTCTTCTTCAGCACGATCTGGCCCGCCCTCCTGGGTTGCTTACCCCCCCACCACAGCTGCCAGCTGAGTGACCCCTGGCCGGGGGCTGCACACTGTCCCACGGCCCCTCTGTCCCCTGCCAGGAGGGTGCCGGCTCTCCCACAGCCCTGCTGTTTCTCGGGTTCCCTGATTTCCCTCACTGTCCCCCCAGGTGTGTCTGCCTCGCTCATAGCCCCCAACCTGGTCCCCAGGAGCGCGGGACACCCTGGTTTACTCCCTGGAGGGAGGCCTTGGCCCCCGCCTGAGGGCAATGGGCACCCTCCTGCTGGAGTGCAGGGCCGGGAGGGGGCCCAGCACGGAGGCCAAGGGTCAGCTGGGATTTTTGGTTTCCTCCCGCGGCTTCTCCCATTGTTACCTGCACTGAGCCTCTGGCCTTTGTGTCTTAAATGCTCCATCTTACAATCAACACCCAAGTTCACCAGACTCTGTAATGAGCACCTTAGAGCAAACAATGCGTGAAACCTTCCTGAAGACGATTCCTCCTGGACCGCACTCCCAGCGCGTGGCCCTGGGGCAGCCCCGTCCTCACACCCTCTCCCAGAGCTCCGTCCAGGCAGCGGGAAGCAGCTCATTTCCTGCCAGTAACAGCTCCACGCTTCTCGGGGGTGCGGGGCTCAGAACGTTTTCCCGGCTCAGAAAGGTAATGAAAAAAGATCTTTTCCCTGGTTTGGAAGACGAGGCAGGACTTTCAAGAGAAGGTTTGTTACTTGTGAAAAAACTCTTTGGCTAAAGACCAGTAACGTGTGTGTCCCAGGGTTGGGAAGAAGGCGTAGCCTGACAGACCGGGCATCTGTGCCCCTGGTCTGCTTGTGCCCACCCTCCGTCCCTATCCCCGGCTGGGGGTAGCCAGGACAGCTGCCGAGAGAGACGGAGGGAGACAGAGACAGGGAGAAACAGAGACAGGGAGAGACAGAGACAGAAGGAGGAAAGGTGAGAGATGGAGGGAGAGAAACAGGAAGAGAGACAGGACAGAGAAACTGAGACAGAGATGGAAGGAGGGAGGGAGAGAGACAGACGGAGATTGGAAGGTAGAGAGAGAGAGATGGAGGGAGAGACGGGAAAAGAGAGGAACAGACAGGAACAGAGACAGAGACAGAGGGAGAGAGACAGGAAGAGGGAGATAGACAGAGAGACAGAGAGAGACAGACACAGAGACAGGACGGTAGGCCAGCTCCTCCCAGAAGCAGGTGGGACATCTGGCTACCCTTGCCAAAAGGAGGGAACAGTCCCAACCACTCCGAGAAGGGGCAGTCCATCCACTCTGCACAAGAAGCAACCCCGTCCGCCGTGTCTGCGTCGGGCAAAGGGGTCACGGTGAGCCGTTGGCCCGGTTCCCAGAACAACAGCGAGGACCGGCCCTCTCTGCTCACTTCACCAGGGGGATCGCTTTGCGGAAATACCTTGACCTTTTATTTTGTTGGTGAATTTACCCCCAGGTGCACCTGTGTGGACCTTCTTTTTCCTGCCCAAGATGCGATTTGGGAAAACTGGGGCGAGCTGTGCTCTTTGCAAGAGGTCAGGGGGGCACAAGTCTATGAACTTGTGAGCTCGAGGCTAGGAGCATTCTAGGTGTCCTGACCTGCTGTCTGGTGAAGCTGGTTTGTGGCCATGACCTGCTTCGACCCCTCCCTGGTCCCCCTTCTCACTGTTACCCTCAGCCCTGTGCTTTGCTCTTCAGGACATGCACAGACACTACATTTCTTGGGCGACATGTGTCAACGGAGCTGTGTAGGAAAGCCCTGCTTGCTTGATCTAGGGATGGGATGTTCTGGAATGCGGGCGGGCATACCCACTGTGCCTGGCGCTGGGGGCAGCGAGAATTAGGGAGGCGGGGAAGGAAGGGCCAGGTAGCATCTGGTGTAAAGCCAGGTGGTCCGCAGTTTCTCTTGACCCCGGAGCTGCATTTCGCATGCTTTCCCGCCCCCCGGGAGACGGAGCAGAGCTGGAAGGTCTCATTCCCAGCGTGCCCTGTGCAGCCCCTGCCTCGTGCTCCGGTTGAAGGCGCCTTTTCCTTCCAGCAGCACCTGCTTTTGGAATCTGTCGTGTCTCAGGACCCCTCCTGAGCCGTCCCTGGAGGATGGGGGCAGCGGATGGCTGTTGACGTGGCTCGTGGTTATCAAGCCGGTCCCAGGAGCACCGTGTGCCCGGGAAGGTGCAGGGACACACCTGCCTCCCTTTGCCCTGAATGCTCCCGATTCTTCAGGGAAGCCTGCTGCGGCCGAGGGCCGTGCAGGAGCCAGTGCCCGTCCAGGCTGTTGCTCGATGGCCGGGTCACCGGGGGCCCCTCACGCTCCCCCGCCAGCATGTGTGTGCAGGGAGCAAGCGCGGGGCTGTCGGAGCGGGCGGCACAGCCTCCACGAGACCCCGTGCTCTTTGTTGGGTTCGCACCCTGTGCTCTGGTCTCTCAGTGGGCTTCCTCCTCTCTTGGCACCTTTCTTCCTGCGTCTCATGAGCTGAGGTCAGCGGCCAGCGGGTTTCTGGAGTGGTGATCCTAACATACGGACTTGAGGGTCAAGGAAATCGATGCTGAGGGTGTGGTCTGGGAGGAGTCGTTTCCCGGGGAGGCTCACATGTTGTTTAAGCTGCTCGTTACAGAGTCCGTGAACTTGGGTGTTGACTTTAAATGCTAGCATTTAAGATCCGAAGGGAGACATGTGCGGCCCGAGTACGTCTCAGTCAGCCCAGGCCACAGTAACAAACAGCCCAGGCCGGCGACATAGCAGACAGTCCAAGGTCAAGGGGCCGGCACATCCGGCTTCTGCTGAGAGCATCTTCCTGGCCTGCGGGCGGCCGCCGTCCTGCCGTGGTCTCACGGGGCCTTTGCTCATGTGCTGGAGGTTCCGGGGGGGAGAGTGCAGATGGCCCCGTCTCCAGGTACCATCCTGCTGGCGGTTAGGGCTTGAGTGTACGAGTTTGGGAGAGGCACTGTGCAGTCCGGGGCCGTACGCTGGGAGCTGGCCCCGTTCAGGCCGTAAACACCCAACCAGATGTGAGCGTCCGAGAGGAAAGGCACATGAAGTTTGCTTACAGTTCTGTCGAAAACACAGAAGTGAATGTTCCGCAAAATCTGGAGAGGCGAAACTCGATATTTAGTGGGAATGGGCTACTTCTTTAAAACTGTGGCACAGACTTTCGCACCTGGGCCCTTCGTGGCTATAATAGAGCCTGGCTTCCATCACCGATCGGCCCGAGGCTGCAGCATGTCTGTGTGTCTCTGGGCCGCTGCTGCGGGAGGCTGGCAGGAGCGTGGCGGCCAGCACTGAGACAGGCTACAAGGCACTGTCCTGGGTTTGTGCTATGATCCCAGTGCGCAGCGTCTGGCCCGGGGACGGGACAGATATCTCGGTGTTCGGCACATAACTGGATTGGACGTGTCTGCCCCGGCTGGGGCGTCGTGACCTGGTGCCTCCGGTCGGTGGAGTGGCACTGGCAGACTTCTGCTGGCCTCCGGATAGTGTGGCCCCGTGCCTTTGGCGGGTCTGGAAAGTGAGTGTTGGACACGGAACCTGACTTCCTAGCTCGCAGAGTAGGGCGTGTGCCCCCGCCTGTGCACACACGACCCCGATGCGCTCGGGGGCGCACACGCTGGTAGCCCAGCTCCCGACCCTGCTGCTGTCTCTCCGCGGTGGGCGCTTCTGCAGCCCTGCCCGGACTTCCTTCAACCGGGATTTGCGCACGGAGCGGGCGTGCCCTGAAGCACGGTTGTCCTCGGGTAGGAGTGAGGCCGGCCTCTGACGACCGTCTTGAGAGCTCGTGCCACTGGCTTCACGGATGGTTCAGGCCAAGTGGTCCCATGGGTAAGAGGAGTCACAAGTCTGACAGTGTTCGAAGCCGGCCCGGAGCTCTCCTCCAGCCTCTCTGGGCCCGGACGATCCGGAGGCTCCCGTCCCTCCCGCATGCCGGAGTGGCCTGGACGGGCAGGCTGAGGAGGGGGCGGCTGCCCCACATGGCATTACGTAATCTCCCTCCTCCTGAGGAAAGAGGATTTCCTCCAGCCTATTTTCAGCCAAGGATTAGGGACACAGGTTCTGCCATTAGGATATCATCTAGATTCCTGTGTGAGTTTTCAAGATCTCAGAAATTTGCCACTAAAACCCAAGTTTTAAAATCATGGAATTAATTTAAAATTGTTACGTAGAATAAAGTTATGGATTATCACTGGTCCGGAGGACGTGTGATGTGAGGCTGAGTCAGAGCTCGATCGAGACGGACAGACGGACAGATAACCGCAGGCAGTGCCCGTTTCTCTGTGAAAAGGTGTGGGCGTTGCATGGAGTCTGACGAGCGTAGACAAGCCCTGAAGAGATGGGAGAACCGTGTGGTGCCCGTGCCTCATCCCCCAGTAACACCGGCGTTGGGGTGCCCAAGAGCGGCGAGCGTGTGGGGAAGTCCGCGGTGGGCGTGGGGCTGCCTCTCTCACCCCCGCTCCTGCTGTCCCCGCGATGGTTCGCGTTTTGTCTGACGTCGACAGAGTCAACTAGGCGAGCTCGCGGCCCTGGAGGAGTCGTGGGGGGCGGCCCAGGGCGGTTCTCATACAGAAAAGTCTGGGGTGTATGGAGCGCATACTGGGCGCCTGCTGTATGCACTGAGGCTTCAGCAGGGAGCCGTCCCGGAGGCTGCGTGCGCGGCGGGTGACGGGCACGGGGCGTGCGCGGGGCCAGGAGGAGCCGCAGAGGACCGTGAACCGCGCGGGAGGGTCGGGACGGGCCGCTGCTGGAGAAGGTCGGGGCGGCCTCCGCGTGCCGTGAGGCCGAGGCTGGGCCGCGGGGTGGACGGAGACCGCCTGCCGCTGCCGATGTCATGGCCTGAGACGTGAGGTGCTGCTTCTGACGAGGTGCTCAGTTTCCCACAGATTACGTGGCGAAATGAGGAACGTGTTGCATAATTGGTAAGTTAGGGTGATTTTTAACGTTATAACAGACGATCGGTTTATTGGACAAACGGGCAATAGGTAGGTTTGTGGGCAGTTTTTTTCATTGTGGTGAAACGTACGGAACGTGAAATTCAGCACCTTCTGCCCTTTCCGATGCGCGGTCGCCGGCAGTCACACCGCACACCGGGCACGTCCGAGCCCTTTTGTCGGAAACGGAGCCCGGGTCACAGCTTTGTCGTATGTGCGGTGGCGTCCGGCTGCTTGGGGACATTCTCAGCGGGATAGACCGCCGCGGGGTCTGCAGAGCCTCGTTGAAACTGAAGCTCTGATTAAATCTTAGCGGGACAGGCCCACGGAGCAGGTGGTGTTTTGTATTTAAATCACGCGTGTTGGGAGCCTCTCCTCGCCGTCCGCTCTCGGACCGGTGTCGTGCGACGGCTGTGCTGCTCCCGCTGCTTGCCTGAGCGTGTCGCCGACACGGGGTCGGGAAGGGACCCTTCGGGGGACGGGCTGTCCTGAAAGTCGGTGTCCACGGCGCTGCCCTCCCGCACACCGTTCCTCCGCACGGGCGCGCTGAGCCGCATGGAGTCACGTGCTGTTTCCTGCGTTGGGACAAGCCGGGGTTAAAGGGCTGGATGGACGTTTTCTTCCAGAAGCTCCGTGCTGCTGACCGGCCGGGTCACCCGTCCTCCGTTTCCGGCTCGTCTGTAACATCGTGTCTCTCGCTGTCTGACAAACTGAGACGTGGAGCAGTTAAACGTAGAAGTACGTCTACGAACAGTTCTCAGATGCTTGCTTCTGTGAGAACCGACGTCCTGTTCCTTCGGCCACACCTGCTCGATTTTTCTTCTGTTCTTAAATCAGAGTCGTTTTTTGATTTCATGAATTTGTTCTGTTTCTTTTTAGGGAACAGCTGCAGGTCCCTCTTCTTAGTACCGAGTTTATTAACAAGAGATTTAGCCATAAAACTGAGTAATTATACCGCGGTTTGTCTCATTAAAAAACCACACCGTGTGCTGCGTTGGCCAGAGCCCCGTTGGCAGGTGAAGAAGTAAACGTGAAGAGAGAACTAATTGCTTTTCCTTTGCACCCTCACGCTTCATTAAAAATAAAATGGGTTGCCGTTGTTTTTTTTTCAGTTTCTTGCCCTCCCGTCCCTAGTCTGAGGGGGGGGGGCGTCTTGTGCTCCTCCCTGGGGTGTGGCCTGTGCCCAGAGGGCTGCATGCAGCACTGAGCTGTCCTGTCCCCACCTGCCATGGCCAGTCCCTGCGGCTGAGGGGACGCCTTCTCTCCTGCCCGGATGGTGAACATCCAGTTCTGCTTTGCTTCATTCTTCCAGTGTGCCTGGCCAAGGGCCAGGCTCCAGAGTCCACTCTAAGAGGGTGTCCAGGGTGCTCGCTGTTAGGCAGGGTTCTCATGCGTGATGGGGTGGGGGAGGGTCCTGGGCTGCCCCAGGAGGGCTCTGCGCAGGCGCACCTGTCACCGAGGCTCCCGGACTGCTTCCTGGCCCCCTGCCCTCCCGTCCCCGGGAATGTGGGCTGAAGTAAGGCCGCGACGTGCTCGGGCCCGCCGGTGCCTTTCTGCCGCACACCGTGTGTCGGCCGCATGGCGGGCCGGGGGTGAAATCTGCCATCCGTGATCCTTTGACCAGGTTTTTGGGGCCGTTTGTCTGCTCTGATGCAGGGTGTGACATGGAAGTCAGGTCCCTGGTCCCCGGGCCCTTCTGCAAAGACGGCTTCTGATAGATAGATTCTGATCTGCGTCCTAGAGGCCAGAGGTGGCCTCTGACCTTATAAACTCTAGAGGTCAGGGAGCTCCAAGCAGGTGCGTCGGTGGCAATGGTCTCCTTATGTCGCCCGTATGGCTCCGACCTGTTTCCAGATTTGGGCCGTCCTGCAGTTCGGGGCTCCTGCCAGCCCGTGGCAGTCCCCCGGTCTCGCTGATGATGGAAGCGAGTGAGAGCGAGTGCCGCGGTGCTGTGGCCCTAACAGTGACAGTGGCGGCGCCTGAGGGCAGGACCCCCGCTGTGGCGGCAAGGCCCTGCATCCGGGTGGGATGTGTGACCTCCCTGGGCCTGTGGCTCCGACCCCTCGCTTTGCATGGGCTGTTGGTCCTCCGAGGCTGGGAGCCCCACCTGATAGGCATTTGGCAGCAGGACAGTGAGGCCGGGCTGCTCACAGGCGACTGGACAGTGGGGAGGAAGGCCGGTTCCGCCGCGCGGCAGATACTGAAATGATGAAACCCGATGCTGCTGTGGAGGGACGAGTCGCATGCTGCTGCTGCTGCTCCGCTCTGCCCCGAGGCTCCCTCCTCCCCCGAGGGGACCCGGGTCCCTCCTGCCGCTCGGCTCCCGTCTCTCCGCGAACCTGGTCGCGATTCCGCACAGTGGTTGGATGCAGGGGCTGTGGCCGGGCCGGGGCCAGCCGGGAGGCCATGCTGGGGCCTGAAGACGAGGCCACTGGGGTCAGACGTCGCTTGTGTAGTGACATTGGACGGGGCTTGGCATGTTTTGTATTTGAGGGAAGGAGAAGCGACGTGACAGGTGACCAGTCCCTGTGCCAGTCGCTGGGACCTGCGAGCATGGACACGGCCAGCGTGGGGTGACGGTGCTTCCCATTGGGTGCGCCTTTCCTTCCCGGTGCCTGAGCCCTGCTCCTGCCTCTGGCCGCAGCAGTTGGCGGCCCCAGCCCTCTAGCCTGCTGCAGGTGCGGCTTGCCCCGGGCTCCCTGCGGCCTTGCCCATTCTTCTCCGTGTTCTTCCTAAAACAGAGAGGCTCCCGTTCTCTGTGACTTAGTATTTGCTGTCAAGCTGTGCGACCTGAAGTAGGGAGAAGGTCCTAAGTTATGAGTTCAGAGCGAACGTGCAGAGGGCAGGACTGTGGGATGGGCTGAATTCCAGCCCTGCCACGAGACAGAAGCAAAGACAGGTTCCCCCAAACTCGTGGGACGCCGCGGCCTGGCCCCACAGTCACGGATTTTCCTTCCGTTGGAAGTCTGGCTTTCCTGAGCTCCGGCTTGCGTTTATGGAGAATGGCGTCTCCAGGAGGTGGGAGGGCGCCCAAGGTGTGAAGTGGGATTTAACTTCTGGGGGGACGGGAGCAGACAGGCAGGTGCCTGCATCCGTCCTTCTGACCGGCCCACCCCCAGGAGCAGCAGTCACGAAGGTGGAGGGGGCGCCGCCCGGCCCATGGTGGCCCGGTGAGGGGGCAGCATGCATACCGGAGTCCGGAGAACTGGCGCCGTCTGTGTCACATGAGACCTCTTGCTGGGAAGTCAAGAGCCCGGATGAGAGCAGTCAGGCATTGCTAGAATTTGCTTCCAAGTGCTCTCTCCGTTTCCTTCCCACACTTAGAGCTGGGCTCTCCACGAAGTCCTGCACCGGGTTCTGCTTCCCAGAAAACCTTGCCAGTCGCTCCCCAGGAGTACACAGTGTCCCCACGGGTCAAGAGAAGCCTCATTAAGTCTCCCCCTGCTCCCTGCAGAGACGGATGAGCTCCTCCGCTTGTGGTTGGGCTTACCTGGAGATGGCGTGAGGGCTGGCTCCCTGCAGCCCTCCTGGATCTAGGTGGTGTCCTTTTTCCCCCCCATGGTGAGGGGGAGGCAGGATGTGTAGCCCCCAGTCCCAGATGGGTTGGGGGAGGGCTGGCCTGTCTCCAGGGCAGGGTCTTTTCCCCTCTTGCATCACCACCGAGGAAACCTTAGGAGGCTCAGGGAGGCCCCCCCATTGGGCCAATCTCAAGTGCGGGGGAGTGAGCAGTACACAGGGCCAGGCCCAGAGCCGCGGCCCGTTCCTTGTCAGGTGACAGGCTCTGCCGTTAGCTGCTGGTCACACTCCCCGCACCTTCTCCCCGGAGCCCCCTTTCATGGCCCCGCCTGGGGTCCAGCTGGGGCCAGGACCTGTTTCTGACGTGCGGCCTCTGGCTGGAGAGAAATCAGCCGGCATCCCGCCCTCCCTCTGTCCGTTGGGCCGCGGCAGGCGATTCCCCAGGCCGGTGTGGGGGCTCAGCGTCGCATGCACACCCCCCGGGGCGGCGTCTTCGCCGTCTCAGGAGTGGGTCTTCTTCCTGCAGGTGCCCCCGAACTCCGCGCAGGAGCCGACCTCGGACCGGGCTTGTTCGGGCGCGTGGTTGGCGCGCAGAGGGGTGAGGGCCGAGAGCGGGGTCCCTTGACTTTCAGGGGTGTGCGGTGGTTCGAGGCCTGGCCGTGTCGCGCTCTGCTTAAAGCCGGTTTTGTGAGACGCGGTCTTTTAAAACGTCACGGTGCTTGTGGGGGCAAGAATCCGCGTTACTGAACCTATTTAAATAAAAGGAAACCGTTTGGCCCAAGCGGGACGAGCTGTGGGATTCCTGAGGTGCCGTCGTGTCTGTCTTCTGGAGGCAGATCTCGGTTTACTTCTCGTTTGGCTTCTCGGGTTCCAGCCGTCTCAGGCAGAACGGAAAGTTCCTTCCCCGCTTACCGTGTGGGAAGATCACTTTCTGGCCATTTAATCTTCCCCCGACAGCTAACTGTTGATAAGGATGGAATGAAACCAGACAGCAGTCTGGGAGGCCCCCATCCAGAGGAGCCAGGAATGCGGGTGAAAAGTCTGCCCGGGCCGGTGCAGACGGAGGGAGGAGGCAGCCTTGTGGGGTCGCCCCTCCCCTGCACCCCTGCCCTCCGGGCTCCCTTCCTCCCCTTCCCCCCCGAGGCCCGCCATGTCCCACAGGAGCCCTGACCCCCAATGGGGACCATTCTCATCTCAACCAGAGACTAATGTTGTGTCAATTGACGTGGTGGTGGCAGCCCTGTGGGGGACCCCCAGCCCCCCTCAACTCCCCAGCTGTAAGCTGCCACGGGGCATGGGGGATGCAGAGACAGAGGAGCAGAGGTGGGGGCCCAGCCTGGCCACTTTTGGGGCGTGTCCTGTGCTGCTTCTGTGGGCCTCTGTGTGACACCGCGTGTCCGTGGAAGGCCACTTGGCAGACATGCACAACGGGCTGTGGGGCGCTCGTGGTGGCGGGAGGGTGGCTGACACCACCTTTGTTCCAAAGTTTCCGAGGGATCAGTGAGATACGCAGCAATCCTTTTATTCCGGTAAAACATACCTATGTAAAACTTAGTGCCGTGACCATTTCGTGGGATACAGATCGTGGCCCTGAGCACATTCACGTCCCCGTGCGGCCGTCACCCGTCTGTCTCGGGGACTCTCCGTCTTGCAGAGCCCTCTCCTTCCAGACGACGCCCCCGGCCCAGCTGACCTCCATTCTTTTTTGCGTCTGTGATTTTGGCGAGTCTGAGTGGGGCCAGACGGCGTTGATCCCTTTGTGGCCGGCTTTACGGAGGCACGCTGTCCTTGAGGTGTTCGCGTGCTGTGGCGGGTGTCAGGCTTTCCCTCCCCCGCGAAGCTGGGGAGTCATAGGTCACACGTCTCAGCCAGCGCGAGGAGCCCCAGAGCGCCAGCCGGTGTGTGACAGGGGAGGTGTGACACTGGCGAGGCTGGACCCCTGTGTCTTCGGCTTTGGGAAGGGCGCTGGCCCGCCTCCCACACCCCGGGGCCGCAGCCTGACCCGTCCGTTCGTCCTGCGCTTTGGGACCCGCTCCCTCCTCCAGAGCTCTCTCAAGACGCAGCCTCAGTCCGCACCCCCGTGGACACGTGGCTGCTGGGCAGGTGTCCTGAGGAACCCTGTGGGTTTGCCGCGGCTCGTGAGTGTCCTTAGTAACTTGGGCTGGAGACCCTGCGATCCTCTCTGGGCGTTGTCCGTGGCTTCCGTGGGTTGGGTAGGACGTGGAAGTACCCTTCCTTGGAAAGACGGTTCCTTTCCCCTCATCCGCGGTAAGACCATCTGCTCGGGTTGGGGGAGAGCTAGATGTGGTTTGCTCCCTGTTGGCCTCGGGGCAGGGTTCCCGTGGGGAGGCCCAGGAGCTCCTGTTCCTTTGCACTTCGAGTACTGGGGAGACTTTGGCCAGAAAGCCCCGTGGCTGTTTCTGATGTCTCGTAATTTGCCTGATTCTCCAGCCTCCTGGAGATGCTGAGAGCTGCCCAGCAGCCCTGTAGTAAACCACTTTGGCAGAACAAACCAGTGCTTCTCCCCTGCGCCCGGCTTCTCCCTGCGCCCGGCTGCTCCCCTGCGCCTGGCTGCTCCCCGGGCCCTGCAGTCGTGCTTCCAGCACCACACACTGTTGGGGCCTCAGGTCCACTGGGCCCAGACATTCCCAAATCCCAAACCTTAGGTCGCGTTTCAACCCAGCCCCTCTTGGTGGATTCTCTGTCCCTCTGGCGCCCTGAGAGTTACCCTGTCCGCACTGGGCCTCAGCTCAGTGAGACTTGGCCTCTCTACTGCTGCTGACCCTGGGCCTGGCACCTCCTCCAGGCCCCTCCTGCCCGCCTTCCTCCTGGAGCCCTGCAGGCTCCGGCTTGCGTCAGGCGACTGCCGCGGCTGTGGCCTCTGCGGGGTCGGCAGGGCCTGGGAAGCCGGCGCTGGGTCCGCGCACAGAGAACAGGCTGCTCCTCACCCAGAGGCAAGTGGGGACGTCAGCGGAGCTGAGCGGTGGGCCATCCGGGGTGTCAGGAGGCCCGTTTGCTGGTGTTGGTGGGCCTGCCACGGACGGTTGACGCTCTAGACCCTCCGTCTCTCTGCTTCCGGAGAATCTGCGTGAGGAAGGAAGCTTGTGGAGCAGCAGCAGGTCACAGGGTGGGGGCGGGTCAGCTGGGCCCCCTGCGTCCTGGGCTCACAGCGGGGACACGCCGACCCTCGTGGGGGCTCAGGGGCCTAGGCGGGGACGCGGGCGTGTTCCGAGAGAGGAAATGGGGTCTTTCTACTGGGAATCCTGTGTGAATGAGGGTGAGAACCATAAGCAGAGCTGATCCTGCCTGGAGAATGGTTTTTTCAAGCCTAAGAACAGAATGATCAGGACAAAAAATGCAAAATAAGGTCCCGTTTATCTGTGACCTAGGCTGGCTGAGGTGCAGGAGTGGTCCGTGGCTGATGTCACTTACCTCCTGGATCACGCGCAGCCTGCAGGGGCACTTTGACCCTAGCGTGTGTGGCTGCGGCCTGGAGGCACGGCCGGCCCAGCCGCACCTTCCGTAAGTGGACCCGCGGGAGGCTCTGGAAAACGCAGCTATAGAAGGAAACATTTCAGCGACCAAACATACTTGGGTTGAGAATAAACATCCCGGACATCAGGTGGTAAAGGTTTCCAATTTTGGTGCTTCTGGGCACCAAGGGTAGGACCTTGATGTTGAGGTTTTGCAAACGCTACTGTTAAGTTTGTAGGTTTTAGGTTTTGTTTGTTAATGCCCTCTCCGCGTCTCTCGCTGCTTGTAATGGCAAACCCGACTGGTTTCCCTACACATTGATGACGCTGAATTCAGTCAATAGCGGTGGGAGGGACCACACGGTTCTTCTCGTGCGATGTCGTTCTTCGAGATTTAAAAAGTGTACGAACGGGTCCGCGGGGCTGCCGGGGCCAAGAGATGTGGACGCGGTTGTTCCTGCCTGATTCGTGGCAGGCGGGTCTCCACTGGCTTTTTTTTCCTTTTTAAAGTGATTTATTTGAGAGAGGGGGTGTGGGGCAGGGATAGCGGGAGAGGGAGACCCCAGCATGAAGCCCCCAGGCTCCATCTCAGGACCCGAGATCGTGACCTGAGCAGAAATCCCAAGTGGCTCAGCTGGCCGGGCCAGCAGCGCCCTTTCTAGTGTTTGTCCGGAGGAAGCACTCGCTGCTTTTGCTCCTGGGAAAGCGGTAAAAGTGATGTGAGTGATAAAGCCATCCGGCTTTTTTTTTTTTTTTTTGAAGCCGTAACAATTCCAGATTCATCTCTGCTAACGATGTTCATTTTGCTTTGTTTGTGCTCATAACATTGGGTTTGTTAGCTGGCCCCAGACCAGCACGAAAATTAACAGCCTTTGGACGTCACGCGTGTTCTGCGCACAGCATTACCCGAGGGGACGTCTCCGGGGCCATTTGGAGCCACTGTGTGGCCGGCGGAGTCCTGCTTCCCCCTTGCGTGTGGCGTGTTGGGGAGGGGCAGATGGAGAGCCGTGGGGACCCAACTGCCCTCTTGTTTAGGTGCCTCTAGCTGTCCTCGGAGGGGCCTGTCGGGGGACCCTGTTCTCTGGGTTTTGAGTTAGGACTTCAGCAGTCAAGAGCACGGAGCCTTCAAGTCTGCTCTTTTAGGATGAAATATTGAGGGACCAGAAGGCTTAACACCCTGGCATGAGTTTTAACAGAAAACAGTGTCTGTCCAAGAGTGTGCAGGCTGTCCTTGAACGTCACTGACGGCGGAAGAGTCGGGTTGTTTTATGATCGCCGGCCTTAGGGTGTAAAGGTTTCAGAGGCAATAAAAAAAGCAAATAAATGCAAAAAGATCACCTTTTATTGTTTTATTCCTTTGTTTTGAAGCACCGTTAAAATGGAAGGCCGATGAGCCGGGGGCAGTAGTCCCCTTCACTTCAGACAGTGTAGGTGAGGCGTTCCGTCCGCAGGAAGGAACCTGGAAAGTGCCAGTCCAGGAGCCCACCGGCGGTCGCACTGTCCACGGGCTCGCGCGCCGTCTCCCTGGAGGGACCGCAGGTCTCCATGCCCAGAGCAGCCTTGCCAGGGGACCCTGAGGTCCTTGCAGGCCGTGGTGTTGGCGGAGGTTTACTGATGTGACGTCCGTGCTCTGTCGGGTGAAACAAATTTTTTTTTGTCATAAGGCCATTGAAAAATTACCATTGTTGCATGGAAAATATTTTAATACCAATAGCATACAGAGAATATGATCTTGAGATAAAAGCCAATAATTTGAATTAAATAAATTCACCTTAATGAGAAATGAAACAGCAGACCGCCATAGACCATGTGCGACTCGTTGGGCCTCCATTTGGGTGCATGTGCATTGATGCACAGAAAAAAACCTGGAAAAAATGCACAGAAGTGTTAGCCAGTGATTATCTCCAGAAGTCAGAATGATGGGTTGTTGGGTATTTTTGTCTTTGTGTTTCTGTCTTGTGCTAAAAGTTTTATGCAGATCGTGTTTTGCCTCTGTAATCAGAAAAGAGAATAAAGCTTTTCCCATTAACATGACTTGCCCAGCTCAGAGCGCTAGAGCCGTGGGGACCAGGAGCCGGCTCTTCGCGGACCCGAGGGGCTGTCCTGTATCAGGTGGAGCTGAGCGCGGGTGCGTCAGACGCTGCTCCCGGGTCCCTCCCCCGGCCCCCCCCTCTCCGCTAGTGCATGAGGCCCCCCTGCCAGCCACAGTTGGTCACTCATATGGTCCATCGGGTCCGATGAAGACCCCACCCCCAACACCCCTTTACAAGCACCGGGAGGGGAAACGGCAGGAAAGGAGGCTGTGGGCTGAGAGGACGACAGCTGGGTCGTCCGTCACCTAGGACCTGGACACCCTGGGGGGACCTCGCAGGTGACCAGGGCTGGGGATAGTACTCACGCTTATGCTCAGTGCAGACCTGCCCCACGGGGTAGCCCACAGGACCACCCCCATAGATGCCAGCTCTGAAATTTGGGGTTCCTTCATGTCCCAGGACTACTCGCAGAACTCCCTGAAAGCGCAGCCCTTACAGTTCTCGCTTGGCTGTGACGGACACAGCTCAGGGCTGCCCGAGGCCCGTTCGCTAAGCGTCTGCCCTCGGCTCAGGTCATGATCCCGGGGTCCTGGGATGGAGCCCTGCATTGCGCTCCTTGCTTCTCCCTGCCCACCCCCACCAGCTCTTGTGTGCTCTCTCTTAAATAAATAAAATATCTTTCAAAAAAAAAAAAAAAACAAAAGCAAAAACAACACAACTCGGTCCTTGCCAAAAGGAAGCAACCCCAGGGCGGGCGGGGGAGGACTGGGAGGGGCGCCAGCTTCCCACCTGCCCTCTGCTGGTCAGGCTGTTGCCCTCCCAGCACTCGACACGTCCATCCACCCGGAAACCCGGAAACTCCCCTGGCTTACCGCACCCCCCTTGCCCCAGAGGGTGGTGTGGGTTTCCAGCCTGTAATCGGTGCATGGTCAGCCCCTCCCTAGAAACTATCCCAAGGCTCCTGAGTCACCAGGGGACTGTGGTCAAGGGGGCTCGTTAGGAGTAACAAGAGACTCCGCCTGGAAGGAAATTCCTAGGGCTTTCTGTAAGCCTGCGCCGGCCTGGACAAAACCACACAGATTCTACCAGAGCCGGAATCGGAGTCTGTCTCCGCTTCCAACAGGGTTTGCCTTCCTTTGTGCCATGCCACCTTCTGCGGCCATCTGTGCCCTGGGCGTCTTAAGCCGCCCTGCTCCAGGTCAGCCCCCGAGTCCTGGGGGGATGGGCAGTGCCCCTTCCTACCTGGCTGTGGCCTGGCCGCTCCTTCAGGACAACGTGAACTTCTCCCCTGCTTCAGCCCAGGGCAGGCCCAGGTAGCTGGGTGGGGCTGGCAGCCGGCCAGTGCGGGGAGTCCCATTGTTCCCATATATGTGGCCCTTCTGTGGCCAGGGTGAGCCCGGAATGACCGGTGTGGGCGAGTGGAGGCTTCTGGGGACGAGAGGATGTCCATGTTGAAGGTGCTCTTTCCTCCGTCCTTCCCAGCCTCCTGAGCCGCATTCAGCCCACGGCCCTCCGGCAGCTGACCTTGGTATTTCATCTCTCACCCAGGCCCTTGCAAACACCTCGTGACCAGCCCGAGTTGGCGAGCGGTGTCTATGAGAGCCTCTCTTGCCCGGGGGCTTCTGGGATCATCTGCACACAGGGCACGCTCAGTAGGCGTTTGCTGGCCCTCAGGACAGTGCAGGTGGTTTTTCCCTGTGCCTGCAGCCAGGAAGGAGTGATGGGGTAAAGTAGATTAGATGCAAGGGGGATTAGGTTCTGGACCCAGTTTGCTGGGGGTGGTGGGGGGGTCATTCACATACCCAAACCATTCTGCAGACCAGCAGGTGCCTGACACCTCAGCCCAGCCCCGACCCTGTGCTGGAGGCAGCATTGGGTCACCCGGCTGCGCCTCAGCCCCCAGGGCCCTCCCCACCTCACTTGTCCCGCATGACCTTGGGCTCCGTTCCTGTGCTACCGTGGCTGATAGAGCTCGGGAAGGCAGCTTAGGAACTGGGTCACCAGCCTGTTATACAGGCCCACAAGTCAGGAACGGCTGGACGGAAGAGGTGTGTGGGGACGGGGAAGGGGCATGGAGCTTTCACGGAAGCTACTGAGCTTGTGTCCGTCTCCAGATGTCCACCGCTTGCTTCTCCAGCCTGGAAGTTCCCCAAACCAGCCCTTTGGGTTTTAGGGAGGCTTTCCTGGGGAGGCATGACTGATGAAGTCACTGGCCTGTGGCGATCAACTCTGCCTGAACCCCCCCCCCTCCCCTCCCCGGAGGCCAGGGATGGCATGAGAGCTCCAGCCCCAGCCCCAGGCCTTTCCAAAATCCCCTAAGTCGCATGATTCATGATTCAAGACACCTTGAGGCTGTGCCAGGAGAAGGTGAACACCCAGCGTACCGACAGTCCTTTCTCATTCTAAGTCCGAGCGTCCCACGAGGCAGCCAGCCAGGTAGGTGTGCGGTCACAGCACAGGCTTATAGGTCCCGCATCCCCCCACAGTCTTCCAGGACTGGGGGCCTCCTTGGTGGAGAGTGCCTGAGGACGGCCTGTGGGTGATGACATCTGCCAGGCTTGGGTGGGGCTGATCTGCCCGGGCTCGTGGGGACAGGTGGGGGGCTCCCCTGTTCAGAATGATGAAAGTTTGGACAACGCAGGTTTTCACACCAGCAGCGTTTTGGGTGGATGTGACGAAGGGACTTCCTTCCCTCACTCGGCTCGTCTTAAGAACATGGGGACCGTCTCGGGAATTGGGAGACCACTTCGTCAGGGGTCACCAGGATGCTCCGGGATGTGGACACCTGTCCCGTCTGACCAGCACGGCCTTCTGGGCCCGATGCTCCGTCACCGACCGCGTGCCCTGCTTCCCAGCTCGGTGATCGGAGCCCACGCTTTCGTCCCGGCTCCCTGGGCTTGCCGGGTGGGCTCTGCCCGCGCATGTGCCGCAGCCTGAGTCCACAGGCCTTCTGAGCTCTGGCGTGGGAAGCCCCGTGCGGTTGTGAGTGAATGCGTCAGGTCACAGAGGGGGACCCACAATGGGGGCATGGAGGGGGCCTCTCTGGGGGGGTCCACAGAGGAGAGATCACGGCGGGGCACAGAGGGGAAAGCACAGGGGTCACGGAGGGGACTCACACGGGGCAGCGGTTACGGGGGCTTACAGCCGGTGTATGTTTTTATTCAGGGTTGGGCAATTTAAAAACGTTTTAAAAATAAATTCCAGTTTACTGTAGAATAACATGAAAACTTTGCATAAAAATGTGAGAATAAACACAGGTTAAAAGGAAATCGGGTGTGGCTGCGGGGGAGCCTGAGGCCTCCCTGTCGGCTCCACTCTCCTCTGCCCTTAGCCCTTCAGCCGGAGAAGTTGTCACCAGCGCCCCAGCATCTGTCCCCTGGGCACGGCTGCCTTCATTTTAGATCCCGTTACGTGGCAGGTGCTGACACATCGACCTCGTGTTTGCCAGTCATTGCTGTGAGGATCTTGGTGCCCGTTTTCTCCCAAACGTACATCTCGTCGTTTTAAACGAGTGTCCGAGCACAGCGGTACGTTCCCGAAAGCGTTGGTTGTGCAGGAGGGCACGGTTTCCGAGCGCCGCGTGTCCGTGTGTGTGTGCTGGCCACGCACCCCGCACGGAAGGGGAGAGTCACGGGGCAGGCAGCTGGAGGGCTGGTTCAGGGCCGGAACCTTCTGCCCCGTTTCTCACCGAGACCCAGGCCTGGGCCCCACCGGGGAGCCTCGCACAGAACGCTTTCCTTTTCTTCGTAAACGTGTCAGTCAGTGCAGACGGACCCGGCGTGCGTGTGCCCGTTTCTAGAGGAATTGTCTGCACACGCACCACATTCCTCAAGGAATTTGTAGTAACCAGAACTGTAGGATGAAAGTAGAAGTCTTTTTCTTTTTTTAAAAAAAATTTGCTTATTTTGGAGAGAGTGCACGGGAGAGAGAGAGAGAGAGGGAGGGGAGGCACGGAGAGCGAGAGCCTCAGGCGGCTTTCCCGCTGAGCGTGGATCCCGGTGCAGGGCTCGATCTCACAACGCTGAGGTCATGACCTGAGCTGAAATCAGGAGTCAGACGCCGACCGACTGTGCCACCCGGTGCCCCGTCTGCATCTCTGATCTGCAAACTGGAACAGGGAATCTGAGCCGAGTAGGTTTCAGGTGCCCGGTCAGTCGCCTCGTGGTCACCGTGGGTCCCACCTCACGCTGTTGTAATGTCCAAACCCAGACTTACTGGGTGAAAAGTGAACGTCCTAACGTCGTAGACATTAGTAAGGAATGTGACCAAATACTTGAGTATCTTTCCTCCGTGTGGCTTCCTTTCGTGACTTTGTCGTCTTCAACATGGCCACACTTGGCTGACGGCCAGCCTCCCCTGGGCCCCGCGCCGTGGCCCGCCGTGGCCCGCCGTCCCCGCGGCAGCGTCTCAGAGCGTCCCTGCGATAGAACGGGCTCCCCCTGAGCTGCCGGTGGAGCCCGTTTTCGGCGCACCTCGGTTCCGAGTCGGGGGTGGCAGCGGTGGGAGTGCTACCTGCTTCTGAGCGAGGAGGGCCACGCCGCCGCCCGAGACGACCGCTCTTCACCCGCTCTGTCCCCGTCCTTCCGTTAAAGGATCTGAAGGAGCTTCCTGGAACTAGAAGGAGGAAATCCATGCGGAGCTGCGGACAGGAAGCATTCTGTCTGAGGCGCACAAAATGCACTCAGGTGGCAACGCAAATTAAATGAAGATTCGGGTAGAGTCTGGCCCGTTACGGTAACGTTTATGATCCGCTGGAGCACACGGGGGTTCCAGCAGCCGAGCTTGACGAGCACCTGAAAACACGTTTTCAAGGTCCGTACCCTCGTGGCGCGCGTAGGGGAGGCCGGCCTGCGGGTGAACACACCAGGGACGGATCCAGCTCGGGGGCGAGGCCGAGCGGCCGAGCGAGCCCCTGTGGCACGCGCCGTCCGCACCCTCAGCCGGAGCCGTCCCAGACACACTGGGCACAGCCGCTGGCGCCACGTGTATGCGCAGGAACCGCCGGTCTGCACTGGGAAAGACCAAAACGCACCGCGGGATGTTCGTGCACGTGACGTGAAGAATGAGTGACCAACGTGACTCAGACACGGTACGAAGGCCACGAAGCCAGACAGAAAGTTACACGTGACACGACTATGCTCGTGAAGTTCAGGCCGGGCCCGGAGGTCGCGATGCTGATCCCAGGATGGGCGTTGCGGGAGGGCCTGCTCCGGGCAGGGGGGAGGTCCTGCTTCTCCAGCCGGGTCTGGGCGCCCGCGCCAGGCTGAGCAGCCTGCCCCGGGCGTTACTTCCCAGTGGGATGCTCCTTGAGATACAGGTAAGTCATGGGGTGTCCGTATCACGGAGAAACCCCCAGTGGGGCCAGGAATGAGGGGATGATGGGCTTTAGGGTGGTGGGGGTTTTAAACAGTGGTGAGGCCTGACCTCGCCTTGCTGGCGGGCATGCAAGGCCTGAGGAGGGGAGGGAAGTGGCCCAGGTGAGGGATAGTGCATGCAAAGGCCCTAAGGTCGGGGCGGCGGGGAGGGCAGAGGGCTGGAGTTGTGAGGGACCAGCAGCCCCGGACAGGATGTCGGTGGGCCTCGGGCACCTTTTACTTGTGCTCTGAGTGGAAGGGAAACCTGGGATTTGGGGAGAGCGTTGAATGGGGGACCCCTACAGGGTCACTCTGGTTGGTGTTGCAAATAGTGGTAGGGGTCAGGTCGAAGTGCTGAGTTAATCAGCGGGTGTGTGTGAGGCGTCTGCCGTGACCAGAGTGCGTCTGCCGGGTCGCGGCACTGCCGGGTCATGCTGCTCCTGGGTCCCCGTCTGAGCCCGGCTGCCAGCAGCTGTTGCATGAGCCCCAGAGGCAACGTGCAGTCGTCCGTTTCCACGGCTCCTGGAACCAGGCCGCTGGCCCCACTTTCTGCAGCCCCGTGCATGGGGTTTGTGACAGAAGCTGTGGGCAGCCTGGAAAGGCGAGTCCTCTGTCCACTGAAGATTGAACACACGCGTGTGGCTCTCCGTCTCGTGGACAGGAGGAGAGCACAGCAGGGGCGCAGAAAGGTGGCCGTAGCCCATGTCCTGCAGTGCTTGCTTAGAAAGTTCCCGGGACGAGGGAGAAGGCCAGCCCCCCGGGGAGGCCGGGCCGTGTCCTGGGGGAGGTTCCAGTGCAGGAGAGGAGGCATGATGGGGACTTGGAGCCCTGCCTTGGGGGGAAAGACATGAGAGGCTTTGGAGTCCATGGCAGGTGCATGGGAGCTGGCTTTGCCCTGGGTCAGACTGCGTGCTCCCCCCCGACGCCGACTCCCCCTGTGATCACCTTGGGAAGGAGGCCCACGGGCATCTCCCGCCTGCCACGGGCACTGCTTGCCTGCGTCCATGCTGAGAAGGTGCCCTGGGGGTTGGCTGAGCTGGAGGGAGGCTCTGACACCCGCCCGCTGCGGGTGGGCGGTCTTCCCAGGGCTGGTCTCCCTGGACACGTGTCGGGGAAAACAGGTGCACACCTTAAGTGGATAAAAGTGCCCCCAGTTCCCTGTGGGGCACGTGGCTTATGTTCAACTTTACACTAACTTCACGTAGCTTTAGACCTTTTTGCTAAATACCACTTCACCATGTGGGAGAATCCAGGGAGGGCTTCTCAGAGCGGGACGGACGTCACCTCCGCCGTGGGCAGTGTGGGTGGTCCCTTCTACAAACTCAGGTCTGCGGTGTAGGACCCGAGGGTTGGGGTTGGCGGGTGGACCCGCGTTCGTTCGAGTCCGCAGCCGTGGGGCTGGTGCGAACCCGGGGACGGACCCCAGAGCCGCCCGCCTGCCGTGAGGACTGCAGATTTCCACCGGCGTCCGGCGGCTGCGGTGTTTTCGACCCTGTCCCACCAGTGCTCTTCCGTTTCTCCTGGAGCAGAAGCATTGAGATGCCGTGATGTGGAATTGCCTTTACGTCATGTGATGCGGTCAGCGACGCGGTTCCCTGCGGGCGTGAAGACGCGGTCAGGGCCGTGGCAGCTGGTCGGCCTCCCGACCCAGGCCTGCCGTGCGTTCCTCGTCTAACTCCGAGCAGCCTGAAACCACGGAGGGGGCCTTCCTCGTGTCTCTGGCCGCGTGGCTGGCAGTAGAGGCTGGGGGTCCGGTTTTTGCTCAAATACGCTTAAAAATTGTCACATGCCTCAGTTTACCGGTCAAGAAGAACGTCGTAGTAATACTAAGACCCCACAAAGCTGTGGTGAGACTCCACGCCTCCCACGGGTCGCCAGCCGTGCCGGGGACTCTCTCTGGTGGCCGTCGCCATGAAGATGACACTCTGGGGATTTTACGAGCACTTTTTCTTTCGTACCAGGGGAAAGCGGGAGTGTGGTCACACCACGTAGGTCTCAGCTTGAACAAGATCAAAGTACCTCCGCTCTCTGGGCCTCGGCGGAAACGTCTGAGGTTGAGATGAACACGCGTCACGCATTGCGCGGCCGTGGCTTCCCGTGACCTTTCTGCAGGGCCTCTGAAGATGAGCCCTCGCCACGCCTCCCGGGAGACTCGCCCAAGGTGACTCTGCATGTCACGGCAGACGGGCACACTCCCCAGGGCTCGTCCCTCAGCCGGCAGGTCACAGCGTCCGCACTGTCTCCCGGTCCCCGTGGGTCACACAGTGTGGCTGCCGGTCACCACCGCTCCGAGGCCTGGTGCACGGCTGTTGAGACAGAGCAGTGTTCTCGGGCACTTGCCGAGATGCTTGGGACTCCCCCGTGTCCTGTCGTGGCCCTGCCCCGTCCAGCGCGGCGCACAGAGCATGACCAAGGGTGAAATCTCGCTTGTCAGAGGTGGACTTTGATGCATTTTGAAGTTTGTGTTTCCTGAAGTTTGGGGCTGTTGGAGAGCCGAGGGAGGAAGGGAGGACCCAGAGTTGAATGGGGTTTTGTCTGTGGTCGGTGCGTTCCCACAGCTCTCAGAGTTGGGGGTTAGGGGTTGGGGTTGGGGAGGAGAGGGACGGGGAGCCTCGTGCCGGTGCTGCTGCAGGTGTGGCTCTGGGGGCCCAGCCCTGTCATCCATCTGCCTGCCTGGCCGGGGAAGGGCAGGAGGCCAGCCCCTCCCCCATTGGGAGGTGGGTGTCCACGTGCCCTCTCGGTGGATACCGGCGGCTCACATCGGTGCACCGGCCAGGACCTGTGCGCATTTTAGGCCGGTTCTTTCCAGCCGACTGCTGTCCCCTCCGCGCTCAGCCATGGCAAGTCAGGTGACTGTCACACCCTCGCCCACCAGCTCCCACACAGTGGTGGGTGCCCCAGGAGCATCCCACTGGGCGGGAGACCACCCCCCCAGCCCCCAACCCCAGGGTCCCCGTGTCCTCGGGTGCTCCCCGTTCTTCTTCCTGGCGGCTTCCAGCAGAAGCTGTGGCGTCCCTGCGCTCTGTTGGGACGTTTCCCCGTCCGCCCCCCGGTCGTGTTCAGGGTCCTGCAGATGAGAGGCTGCCCGGAGGCCGACTTGCCTTCAACATGTCACCAGGGACCTGTGCCTCTTGTCCCAGCGACTGTTCTGGGTCCCAAGTGGGGGAAAGAGGACCCTTTCCCTGAAGGCTCACTCCCTGCTGTCCCGGGAGGAGGGACGGCAGGCGTGTTCCCCGTGCACAGCCCAGCCCCGCCGGCCGCCCGGATGCTCTTTCCCGATGGGGACGGTGTCGTGGTCGACGAGCTGGTTCTGCCGTTGACACAGCCCCTGTGGAGTTTGCCGTCAGCTGCCGTCACGTGGGCTTGGCCTTGGAGCCCCCAGGACGGGCACAGATGCCGGGGACACGACCCCCCAGCCGGGTGTGCGAGCCGGGCGCGGGCTGTGGGCAGGGTGGAGTCAGGCTTCTGGCTGGTGCGTTCGGGGGACTTCGCTAATGTCAGATGCCAGAAAACGAAGCCGAGAAAAGGAAAAACTAAAGACGTGCCCAAATGTATCACAGTATCGCTGATATCACGGTAATTTACCTGAAGCCCATGGTCTGGGCCCATTCCCAAGGGCGTCACGACAGCCCCCTCTTACGCCCCAGCAGACTCACTCTGGTCATTCCAGCGGCTTAGTCCATGTGTGGCCACGGCCATCCTGACTGTGGCCGTGTGGCTGCGTGTCAGGAAGGAAGGAAGGAAGGAAGCTGCAAAGAACTTACTGGACTTTGACCCTTGCAGATGTTGTGGCCTCGGGGCTCCAGGACTGTGTTTTTCAGACTCTGCGTGGCACATCCGGGGTCGGGCGGGAGAGGTCGGTTGAGAGCCGACTGGAAGTTCGGGAAAGGCAGCTCGTCGGGTGAGACTCCGATCGCGAGTGGTGGCGCTGGGCATCCGAGAAGTGGGCCTCGCGGGGGATTCGGGGAACGGGACCGTGTGGGGCCCTCCGCCTCCTGCCACTTGCTCAGCGGGCGAGGCTGTGCGTGCCGCGGGGCGTCTGCCTCCAGGGAGCGAAGGCGGGTTTTCTCCGCAGGGCGGGGAGGTCGTGCGGCCCTGTGCATGGTCGGCTCACGGTGCCCACGGGCCCAGGGAAGCTTGTGGCGGCGGCCTCCTTCGGCCGAGGACTCCGCGAAGACAAGCTTCGCCTGACTTGTTTGGTTTAAGGGGGAAATAAGTGGTCTTTATCTACTCTTTATCTACTGTGGTCCCAGCGTCTATCCCCCTGGTACAGCTTCAGTGCCCGGAGGGTTTGTTACCATGTGGGGTTTGCCGAGGTCTGCAGCCAGGGGCCCGCGGGGGCTGGGGGGCGCCTGCGCGGCGTCTGCTGGTCCCCACGAGGCAGTGATGGGCGAAGCCCGTGTTCCACGTTCAGGATCACCCTGGGCAGCCGTGCACCGCGGCCGTCTGCGTCACCGTCGGCTCTGAATCACACGTCCGCAGGGGTGAAGCGTGTCCGTGGCATTGTTTGTAGCTGGCAAGGAGGTTGGTGGAGAAGCGGGACGCCACACTGCCCCTCACCGGGTTTGGGGTGACCTGGAAGGTGCCATTGGAGGGCTGTCATCTCTGGGCTGACTCTGCACTTTCCTCCAATGGCGGTTCCAGGTGATTTTCGCCAAGTCTGTCCCCGACACACAGGACGTCTCAGCCCCCATTTGGGAGTCCCGCTCGGATGTTTTCCGACATGGAGGTGATGACCGGTTTGCAGACCGGCCGCCCGCACCCTGGGAAGGTCACGACTCCCTCTGAACGCGGCATGTTTATCCACACACTTTCCGGTCGACGTCGCTTCATCCTGCTGGGCAAGGCGCGTGTGCCGTCCGGAGGGATGCGACCGTTCCAGGACAGAAAGTGTCGGGAACCACCTCAAGCTTAAACCCCGCACACTGCGACCGCAGGAACCACAAAGGCCTCGTGTTTCCCACGTGAGCGTCCAGCTCTGTGCTCCTGCTGCGGACACGTCCGTTCTGGTAAATCCCCTTAAATGACCTTCACTACGTGGAATCAGGTTTGGCCCGAGCTACAGTCTTGATGCAAACTCTTTAAAACAAGCAAAATTGTGTCTGAAAAAGTCACCCTAAATTGCAGTATTTCACGCTGAGCGCGAGGAACGTGACTTAAAACCATCACTGTGCTCGTTTGCCGGGTGGTAAAGTGCCAGGTTTAGTGGCGACGGTGAGGCCCGCGGTCACGGCCACCATACGGCTTCCTCCCTGCCGCCGGCTCCCCCTCGCGTGGCGGGTCACTGTGTGCGCGGGCTGTGCGGACGGTTTGCTTGGCTGGGGAGGCAGTGCTGGGGTCGGGGAGGCTGACCGCCAGGCTCGGCAGAGGCCGGGACGTCTGTGTCATGGAGCCACAGGCCGGCTGTCGTCCGGCGGGCTGGTGCACGACCTTTGGGCCCGGAATGAGGTCCTGGGACATGGCAGCACTCGGGGGCGGCCACCTTCTTTCCTCTGGAACCACACATTCCGTGGCTGCGGCCATGTCTGCTGGTCCCTTGGGACCGCGGCCACCCCGCACGGACGCCCCGGTGATCGCGGAGCCACTGCCTTGTGCCCATAGGTTCACTGTTCTCTCCTCAGCCACGACGGTGAGCTTCTCCGTGCCGCGGGCTGTGGCGAGCTGCGGCCACACACGGTCCTTGAGATGGCTCCGGGCCCCGGCTGAAGGCGGGCGGGCCTTCCCCTGCAGAAGAGCTCCCTCTGCTCCACCCCCCGTTTTCCTTATCCAGGCACCCGCCGACACACACTTGGGCTTCCAGATCTTCTTTCGCTTAGAATGCCGCTAAGCACCGGGCACAGCTCCTTCCTTGAGATCCTGCTTTCAGTCTGTCCGGTGAGTGCCCGGAGGGGGCCTGCCGCGTCGGATGGCGAGTCCGTTCCGTTTCCGGGGCGGCCCCATCGGCTGCCTGCTGCACGCGGCTCCCGCGCGTCCTCACCGGCGCTGGCTAGTTTCTGGTTTCCGCTCCTGCCGTCCTACTGGGCGCGAGGCGCTGTGCCGCTGTGGTCTTGTCTCGCGTTTCCCGATGGGTCAGTGACGTTGGGCATCTCTTTGTGGGCATGTTGTCTTTGTCATGTGTGCGTCGTCTTTGTGGAAATGTCTATTCAAGCCTTTTGCCTGAGTTTCCGCTGGGTTCGTCACGCTCTGTTGCTGCGTCCTCATCCTGAGTGGGACGGCGGGCTGCGGGGTTAGGTCATGGAGACTTGGCGTGGGTCACTGGGTGCCCAGAACGGTGGGGAGGGGGTAGGAGACAGCGGGAGGCAGGGTCACCATCGCGTGGCGACTGTGAGATGTTTGGGAAAATGCTCAGCTCGGAGTCGGGGGTCCCATGTGTACTTGGGGGTAACTGGGTCCCTGAGGGAGCAAGGGTGACTTTGCAACCTGGGTCCCCGATGAGGGCCGGGCAGGACAGCGGGCATGGAGGGTGATGGTGACAGAGATGCCATCGTGCGGGCCGCCCGCAGATCATAGACACCAGGAGACGCCGGGGCCGCCCCCCGGGGCTCCGCACCCCGACTGGCAAGGATTCACCCCCATCAGCATGTGGGCTGTTCGTGCCAAGGCTGCAAAGCAAAATAGTGTTTCTGGTGGGGTTTCAGGGAAACGCTTTTCTCCGAGAGCGCGTTAGAGAACATCTTACGGCAACTTCGGAAGCTTTTAAAAAGGATGTAGGATTGTCTGCAGCAAGGAAGGGGCAGCGCATGGCAGGGCTGGGGCGAATTTAACGTGTGTCGTGAACCCCAAACGCAGGTGGGTCTTTGTCCCCTTCTCATCTGACGGTTATGTAGCAGACGTGCTCGTTCGGAGAAGTTCTTGTACGCGGGTGTGAAGAGTGTTCAAAGGCGTGTTACCAGGCGAAGATGGCGTCCGGTGTCGTGGGGTTTGCATCGCGGAGATGTCCTGCGAGCTGGTGTACGTGGCCAGAGAGCTCGCGGCCACACGGGAGCGCTTGTAACACCACGTGCTCGGTACTCACAGCGTCACTGCCCCCCACGGGGCCCCATCCTGGCTGCATCGAGGCCATGAAGCCCTGGGAAGAAGCTGGTGCCTGGGTCCCCGGCCCCTGGAAGGCTCCATGGCTCCCCCAGCTCCTGCCCGCGTCCTGGGCCAAGTTGGCGAGGAGACCCACTGTTTCCGGTGCTGTGTTCTTAGAGAAGCAGAAACTTCCATGTTTGATTCCGGAGGAAGGGGCTGTAAACCGTGTACTCTGAACTCTGTGCCGCGTTCGGAGGAGCGCAAGCGAGGCAGGGCTAAATGTCAGGAACCGGCCAGGAACCCGGCTCCGTAAGCTCCGATGCTTCCCGCCCTGGGGCCCTGCGGAGCCCGTGCCTGGCTTCTCCCGCTGTTGCGCTCGTGATGACAGAAGCTTCGCTCCGGCACCAGCGTTCACCGCGGCTCAGCCAGCGCTGGTCGGAGGCCGGAGTGTTTCCCCAGAGTCGCGGTTTGAGGAGATCGGGCCAGCTCTGCAGGTGATGTGGGTCGGGGAGACGCAACCCACACGGGAAGGGGATGGACAGACGTGCTTCTGGGAAAACAGTGAAGCTGGAGTCTGATCCGAGGTCGTCGGGAAAGGGGCTCCTGGGAGGGTGGACACTGCGTGAGGCGGGACCGGAGAAGAGGCCTCCGCCCCCTCCCTGTGTGGCCCGAGGAGGCAGGGCCGACGGGCGCCCCAGGAGCAGCTCTGCACCACAGTGTGCTATGCCGGCCGTGGGTCCGTGCGCCCGGCTGCCTGTGGGGAGCAGGCCGAGGTCTGCTTTCAGCCTGGAGCGGGGGGGGTGGGTGCCGCCACTGGGCAGCGGCCGCGCACTCTGCCCCACTCGGGGCTCGAGGACAGAATCTTCCCTTAAGGTGTCTGAACCCATGGGATGGGCAGGCCCTCTGGGCGGGGGCTGGGGAGGTGGCATCTCCAGCTCCGCCCACCCCCGCACGCAGGACACGAGCTGGCCGGGTCGGGCCCACCGTGCCCCAGCGTGACCTGCTCTGAACTAATCCAACGTCTTCCCAAGTAATTGTTCATGACCTGTGGCAATGCTAGGAAAGTAAGACCTCAGTACCCGTAATAAAGTTCTTTTTAAGTTTTTCCAGCCATTTAAAAATGGGAAAATCATTCTTTACCTGTGGTTAGCACAGAATACGGCGGCCCCCAGCTCTCCGGCCCCCGTGTCCCGGTGGGGCTGCCGTGGGGCCGCCGTGGGGCCGCCATCCCAGGGACCCTGCAGACTCCGTCCTGGCTTTGAGCAGTCTCTTCTCAACACGAGGGACTGGATTTCTTCTTTCATCCGTGTGCTGGGGGACGCCATGCACATTGCAGCTCCAGCGTGGCCTGCGTGGGCTCTCGTCTGCGGGGGAGCAAGACATCCCCGACCTTCAGGGTTGTGGCAGAGGCGGGAACTGGAAGTTTCTGTGACCGGGCCCTGAACATGGCAGCTCTTGTTCTGGTGTTAGATTTCGGGCTGCTTTTGGAGCTCCGCCGAGGTGAGCGTGTTGCACATGAAGGGGGCTGCTGTGGACGCCAGGGCCGTGCTGGCCCTCCCGTCCTTTGTGAGGCTGTGCCTGTTTATGGGGACAGAGGTCGTTGGCCGTGTCCTGGCCCGTTTCTCAGCTCCCTGGTCGGCAGGTGGACGGTATCTCTGGGCTTCTGTGAGGTTCAGATCTGCACGTGAGCGTGGGTGATGCCTGTCCTCGAGCAGGCCGGGAAGCGTCCTGTGACGGCGTGGCACGCTGGTGATCGACGCCGCGGCGGTACCCTGAACAGATCTGGAGTTCATGCTGCGTCAGGCCCCCCCGCTGTCTGCGACGCTGCGTCCCCGCTGTGGCTCTGAGCTGTCGGACGCCACTGGGCGTCTGCCACTGCTTCCGGCGTGCCCGCGCCCTTGCCGAATCCTCGTGCCTGTGCTGTGTGGCTTCTTTATTTTACCTGCAAGGGGTTAAGGGAGTCCGGGCTGCACCTCCTGCCTGTGTGTTGTCCCAGAGGCTGCCTGAGGTCTGTCACCGTGTCCCGAAACGACCGCCCGTTACACTGCCCTGTCGGAGGAGTTCACACGCTCCGCCGACCCCATCGTCCTCGTTTTCAGTCAGAATAGCACTCAGGTCCTGACGACGCTTGGTCTCGCACGTTCCAGAAGTCCAGAACCAAAACACAAGCTGAGGACAACTTCCTGCATAAAACATCAAATTGTAGGCAGGGCCCAAGAGTTTGGCTTTCTGAACCAACGGGCGTCTGACCGAAGCACGACAGAGATGGCCAAGTGGGTCCTTTGGTTGTGGACACGGCCCCACACGGGCCCCAGCGCAGTGCTCCGGCCCCGGCTCTGCTGAGGACGCAGCGGACAGGGCTCGCGGCAGGTCCCACACTGTGGCCTGTGTTCCATCACGGCCGTGCGCACGTGGGGGCTTTGGCGGTCAGTGGGGATGTGGCCAGTCACACTCCCATTGGGAGGGTCAGGAAACCAGCCTCCCCACGTGGCTGGGCGGCTCTGACCTGTCTTTCCCTGGAGTCGCTAGTGCCACACGTGTTTTGGGGCCACTCCGTCAGGATCCTGCTGAATCCGGGGGTCCTTAGCACGTGGCCCTGACCCACGGGCGCGGCCTGGCGCGCAGGGCCGCTCAGAGGTCACGCTCCGCCGGATGGTGCCGACAGCCCGCGCTGTTCCTCTGAGGATCATGACGCAGCTGATGCCCTCACCTGTGTGCCCGTCGGTGACCTTCCTCGGTGACCCATCACCCATTGTTACCTTGGCTGAGTCACAACTAACCCTAGCCTGAAACCTCCGGTGACTCTGCACCTGGGTCTGCAGCCCAAGTGCAGGTGACCCCCCAGGCCCTGCCGGCACAGCCCCTCGCGGCTCCCTGTCACCGGCGTGGCAGCCTTGGATCCTCATGGCTCCAGCCACGTGGGCCCCCCAACCCCCGGCCAGCCGCCGTTGCCGTCACGGTCCTCCGGGCAGTGGGACCGCTGGCTCACAGGGTCACTTTGAGGGTCATGTTTTGCATTTCACGGTTTACGCGGCGACCAAGCTGTTCTCCAAAGCGGCTATACCGTCTCACTCTCCCCGGGTACAGCGACACTGGCTCTCCTGCGTCCACTCTGGGGACAGCCTCCAGCTGGGCAGGCGCCTTGCCGTGGGGCGGCCGTTTCTGACGACCGAGCCACGACCTGCAGGGAACCGGCGACAGAAAGGTACTAAAACGGCGGACTTTAGGATTCAATGTACGTGAGTCACACCTGCTCTGAGACCGGTCACCGCTGACCGGCGGAATCACCCGGAAAGCACGGAGTTCTCTACAGCAAGAGGGTTGCAGCGTGATCTCTGGGACGCAGCCCCAGGACCCAAGGTGGAGAGGTTTCTCCAGAAGGACCCGCCCTGGTGGGAGTGGGTGCACCCACGTCTCGTCCCAGTGGACAGCATCCGGGGCAGCCGCCCTGCCCTCCCCTGGGTGCCCGACCCCGCTACGTCCTCCCTGTGGTGGTGCTGGGGTTAACGTCGGGTCCGGCTCCGTGCGGCGGTTTCTCAGCTGGGAGTGATTCTGTCGTGACCTCCCCCAGGAGCTTGGACCGTCTGGAGGCCTTTCTGGTCGTCACCCCGGGGGGTGCTGTTGGCACCGTGTGGGCAGAGGGGGGGGCACAGGGCTAGCTGCCCGAGTACCGCAGAGTCCAGGCCGGCAGACTCGCTCTGCAGGCGTCCCCTGCCCCAGGTGACCCCCACCCCCCGCACGGGTGTGTGGACACGGCCTGACTCGGGACGCCCAGGCTCAGTGTGAACGCCAGTAGCGCGTCCGGTCTGCGTGGTCAGCTCGGCCAGCGGGCCTTCACGGGGGCGCCCGGGTCGGAGTCCGGAGCGCATGAGCGGGGGGGATGGAGGCGGGGAGAAGGCGCTGGGAGCATCTGGAAGGGCTTTGCGTCCCATCTGGGAAGCTTTTATTTTATTTTGTTTTATTTCTTCTTTTTACCAAGCCAGTTCCTTCAGGTGCTACTTTGTGAGAGTGACGTCGAGTCTGAAAGGGCAACAAACCGTGTGTGCGTTTGCTCTCCGGGTGCGCGGTTGCCCCAGGAGTCGCGGGAGCTGCCTTCCTGTCGCGTCGGCCTGGCGTCCCCCTGGGAGCCCCGTCCGCTGAGGACAGCGTACTGCCCAGCCTGGGGTCGCGGGCTCATTGCCTGCCTGGCCCTCCCCACATCTGAGTTTCCGACCCGGAGAGAAGACAGAACCAACGTTGAATGTGACCCCTGGGCCTCTGGAGTGGGATCTTATCAAGACCTTGAAAACCAGCTTCTCCAAGGGCTTCGTTCTGCCCTGTGTGTTCTCGCGTCCGTGGCCGGCATCTCTGGACTCTGACCTCCGCTCCTGGTCCCTGCCGGCAGGAGTGGCTCACCAGGCCCTTTGCTTTGTTCAGCAGGGCTGGGGTCCATGTGGTACCAGACCCCCTGGGTTTTGCCCTGGACTCGCCACATCTGGCCACTCTGTCTTGCTGGGGTTTCTCTGCCTTCACCTGGCAGGTTGGGGAACGGGGTCGCCAGCCCCTGGGAACCATTGGTCGCCAAATACGATGGCTTCATCTGGTGCCAAGTGTTTCCTTTAAAGAGGCTGAGGTATGAGGTGTGTTTTCAAACGGACTGGTAACTTGCTCCCTGTTTCCTGTTAAACTGCTACCCTGGGGCGCCTGGGGGCTCCGTTGCGGAGGTGACGGCCTTCAGCTCAGGTCATGGTCTCAGGGTCCTGGGATCAAGTCCCTTATCGGGCTCCCTGCTCAGCGGAGAGTCTGCTTCTCCCTCTGCCTCCATCCCTCCCCCTGTTCATGTGCTTGCATGCTCTCTCTCTCTCTCTGATACATAAATTCTTAAAAAAGTTAAAAAAGGAAGCAGAGACATCACATGTGTGGTGGACGCGTTGCTTTTCCTGAAGCTGCTTCTGGCTTTGCAAATCCCGGCCGAAGCAGTGGGGTTTTTCTCATGCTACTGTCAAGCTGGAGGCCGAGCTCCGAGGTCAGGGGCAGTGACCTGAAGGCTGTCAGGGGCTGGCATGGTGTTCGGGGAGTGACCCGCTCTGTCCGTCCCATACTGCCGTGCCCTGGACTTGGTGGCACTGCCCAAGGGGCCAGGCCTTGGTGGGGGTTTGGAGCGAGTGTGATTAGAAACTCCCTGTTGTTGTAAAGCCTGGAGATGGGGTGTCCAGGGGTGTGACGGCCGCAGACCATCCCAGACCGTCCCTGAGTGGCTGGTTCCACTCTCTCCTCACCCCCCAGCTGTTGTCCCTGTGATGGCAACCTTCACACCCACTTCTGCTCAGAGGGCAGAGTCTATGGCATGATTTTGACTTAGGATCATAAAGTTCAAAACATCAGAAACAAAAAGGATTTACGAATGCTCCCGGTGTCCCAGGATTTGCGTGCCAGGACGAAGCTGGGCCGTGTGTTCACCCAGAACTGAATGTGACGTCTCGCCCAGAGCTGTGTCCCAGAGGCTAAGCTGTCGGGATGCCACGTGTACGTCCACGTGAGGGTTCCCGCTGCACCTGACCAGAGCAGAGGGCGCGGTCGTCACGGGAGAGTGACCGGGGCACAGGGCCCTTGTCCCCGGCAGGAGCGCGTGCAAGTGCAGATGGAGAAACCCCGCCAAGGAAACCGTTGCAGACCTGGGAGCCGCGTCTGCAGACCTGGGTGCGAGCCCGGCTTCCCAGCTCACGGCCCGCTTCTGGGCCGCGTGGGGTGTTGGCTCAGACCGCTCCCATCGTCTCCTGTTTCTGCGGAACTGGGGTGTAAGACCCCGTCCTTCCTGACGGTCATTTCTGGTTCTTCGTGACGTACTGTGTCTGTTAACACAAACCCGGGGATATTTAAGAACAGCAGCTGTTCCTGAGCCGTAGGGAGATTTTACTTTACCTTCTTGGGCGCTTTACCAGCACCGGTTACTGTCTTGGCCGGTCACCATGAGGGCGGCGCTGCGTGCGGTCAGACCCCGGGAGAGTCTGTCCGAGGGCAGCTGTGCCGGAGCCCGGGGGTCGCCACGCGTTGCTGGGTTCCCCCGCCGGGCCGGCAGAAGGGAGCCGGGGTCTGACTCTCCCGCCCCCAGCAGACCCCAGACGGGTCGCCTGGAGCAGCCCGTCGGCTTGGCTGATCACACGCTGCAGGGACGGCCACCGAACGCGTCCCCTGAAGACGGGCACCGAACGCGTCCCCTGAAGACGGCCCTGGACGCCTCAGCCCCCGGCCGGTGATTGCGGTCTCTGTGATCAGGGGCTGCCCGTGCTCCCCCCAATGCCTGCGTCGCCTGGTGGCGGTGGGGAGACGGGGGCAGGCGTGGCTGGGCTGGGAAGGGTGTGCGTGCTTGTCACAGGGCCGGCAGGTGTGGCTGACGCCGTTTCCCAGGAACATTGTCCTTCCGGCGTCTTCACCCCCTGCTGCCGACCCTGGAAGCGCAGTCCTTCGGTCACAGCTCCCTACCGCAGGCCGACCTGCATCCTCAGGGCCACGGACACCGTCAGTGGGTGTCCACGACCATCCCCGCGGCGCATTAGGGCCTCCGGGCTCTGCATGGTTCCGTGTTGGACCCCGAAGCGGCTGCCGTGTGGGAGCACGGGGGTCCCTGCTGGGGTCCGCAGGACCTGGCCTCGTGCAGCCGGAGCCGTGACCGGAGACGGCCGGGGGGGGTGGGGGTGGGGGCCACTGCCCGTGGGCTCTGTGCTGGGGTCTGGCCGCAGTGACGGCATCACGGAGACCAGAGGAGACGCAGCGCCCTGAGCATGCACCCCCTGCTTGGTGTGCTGGGACCCATCACCCCCTTCCCTCGGCACCCCAGCCTTCAACAGCCAGCCCCGCCCTGGTCCCTCCGCTGCCCCCTCCCCTGCAGCGTGCAGCACCTCGCCTGCTGGGAAACACAGGCTTGTCCCCAGCAGCCTCGACTGGTCCGAACGCAGGCTTGTCCCCTTCAGCTGAGAGTCTTACTGTGACGATGCTCCGGAACCCTCACGTCTGTCCTGCTGCTGGGGCCCTGGGGCGGCCTGGACGGCTGTGCTCCTGGGTCATCAGACGGGTCAGGCTGCCACTGCCTGACCCCAGGGAGGAGCGGCTCCCGTCCCTGCCATCACCTGGTGCTCAGGGCCTGCCGCCAATAGTGCTCGCCTCGCACAGAGGCCCGGACGCTACTCACCGTCCCTCCTTCCCGCCTGTGGTTCCGCTTCCGGAAGCTTCTCTCACGGACCCTCTGCTGCAGGCTGCTCTGCCTGACGGGGACAGAGCCTTGGGGGCTGCCCTCTGGCCCCTCCTGTTGGCCCGGCTCACCCAGCCCAGCCCTGGGCTGGCTTCCAGCCACTGCCCACTGGCGTGTGTGTGACGCGGTGGATGAGGAGACAGCCCGCAGCAGGAAGGAGAAAGTGCCGTCGTTGCCTGGGGGCCGTTGCGTTGCCCGCAGAGGACAAGGCTGGTCGCGATGAGTCACCAGCTCGTACCGTGCGGGGAAGGGTTGCCGCTGCTGGGCCGCGGGTGGGAAGCAAGGGCACGTGCTGGGCAGCGGTCAGCCACCGGGGCCCCGAGCCGTGGTCCAGCCAGGCCTGACCTCTGGCCCCTCCGTGGGCTTGTGGAGGACGGTGTGCGGCGGGCGAGCTGCCCCCTTCTGGGGGGGGCCTTGTGTGCGCCCCCAGCAGCCTCCACCCCGGGGGACGGGGCAGCGGCACAGGTGTCCACTGCGGGGGAGGGGTGCTGAGCAGCCCACAGGTGTGCTGCATGTGGCACCTGGAAACCGCAGACACGTGCAGAGTGAATTTCAGAAAATGTTCGTTTCACCCAGTTCTGTCGACGGCGATGACACGAAGTCAGGCGAGGGTTGTCGCGGGCGTTGTGGGTTCTTGGGTTCATGCTGAGGTTTCACACCCACGCCTGCCTCGGATTCGGGGCCTCTCCTGGGCAGTGGCCACATCTCGGGGTCAGGAGCCTCGTGCTGTGAGAGGAGACTGGTGCCGGCCACCGCCGTGCTCACCACGGACTGAGCAGATTCCCCGATCTTCCCCGATCTCCGGGCTTGGGTTGCTCCGCTGCAGTTCTCTCCCCAAAACGAAATCTCTACGTTGGGATCCTGAGACTCCCGCTGACCCAGGCGGCCCGCACGCAGACTGTGGGTGCCGGCCGGGCCCGGACTTCCGCACCCAGTGCTGCACGTGCCTCAGGTGAGGAAACGCGTCCGCCCTGCCTCGGGAGGCGAGTGACTTAGGGTTAAGAGTGTCCGTGGATGCCAGCATGTTCTCGTTTGTGAATTGGGTACGTTTGTTTCGTTCTGTGGCGAGGAGAGAGCCCACAGTGGCCGTAAGTCCAGAAATCGCGTGGTTCCCACACTGGCCTCCTGGGTGGTGGTTCTTCCTGCGCTCTGAGGAGAACCGGGGGTCTGACACTTACCACTGTCCCAGTGGGGTCTTGCCCTCGCCCTGCTCGTGTCCTCACCTCCACGAGCCCTCGGAGGCTGGAGAGGCAGGGCAGGCCGAACGCCATCCGTGGTTAGAGGTTTTATCTGGATTCTGGACCCAGTACGTTTCGGCTTAGGTCGGCTGTGCCGCTCGCTAGTGTCCCAGTGGCCGTGTCTTCAGACTATGTGGAGCTCCTGGAGCTTTCGGGATCTAGATGATTCGCGTTTAGAGACGTGTTCCTGGCAGGAAGGTGCCCCACATTCACCGGAGAGGGAAAACCGGGTGTTCCGACGGATTCCGGCTGAGACGCCGGCTCGGGTCTGCCGGGAACGGAGGGAGCCACGCCCCACTGTGCCCTGTGGGGCTGAGCACGCTGCGGTGGCGGGCGCCTGGCTGGGGGCTGGAGGGCAGGCGCCAACTGCAAACCGTCTCCGTGGGGGCGCCCGGGCCCTCGCTGAGAATGAGCCGGAACAAGGCCTATTTTTAGAAACACCTAAGCTCCGTGTTAGCGTCTTACCCATCAGGCAGGGAAAGCTATACACGGGCATGGGAACCAGGACCTGCCGCGCCCCCGGCCCCCGGTAACGTGAGCGGTGCTTGTCGGCAGGTCCCAAAGGGACCACACTCGGGCCGCAGGCTTCTGTTCTGGCCCCGCTGTGTGTTCGGCTAACCGGTTTGGCTTGTTTTACTGAAAATTCGAAATGCCCGTTGGGTGATCAACAGGCTACAGTCGGTCTGATCTACATGTTCGCGACAGTCCCTGTGTCCCGTGGGCTCTCTGACCGTGGCACCAGGCTGCCTGATGGAGTGCCAGCCACGCTGAGGAGGGTCTGAGCGCCGCCGCGGGCCCAGCCAGCCACGTGCTGATGAATTCTGAACTCACAGGCCTCCTGTTGTCCCGGAGTGGCCTAGGGGGTCTGCACGGATGCACTGGGAGCTCCTCTCCCTTCTGGGCAGGGCAGCCACCATGGTCAGTGGCCCCGTGTGTCCTGGGCTGGGGCGTGGTCTGTGTCCCGAGTGTGAGCAGACAGTGCCCGCGCCCGTTTCACGTGGGCACCCCGTGCCATGGAATCTTGGCGGTGCTTCTTCGGAAGCACCTTGAGCTCAGGTTTGTCCTTTAGAAAAATGCGTCTTGTTAAA
The DNA here is from genome assembly GCA_004024605.1 of Pteronura brasiliensis. Taxonomy (NCBI): domain Eukaryota; kingdom Metazoa; phylum Chordata; class Mammalia; order Carnivora; family Mustelidae; genus Pteronura; species Pteronura brasiliensis. The sequence continues at coordinate 206,518 of PJEN01002065.1, forward strand.
AATGGAACCCTGAACACATTATCTGGTTTCCCCAGATCGGAGCGAATCTGGTAGAATCCACATGGGTGCCGGGAGAGGGAGGCGGCAGCTCCCGCAGGTGTGGGGACGTGGACCCCGCGTAGAGGTGAGCACGCCCGTGACCCTGCAGATTTGGGGGCAGAACTAACCAGCAGCTTTAGTGGGAAATAGTTCACGTGTCCTAAAACCTGCTCTGTGCCCGCAGCCCTCAAAAGCCACGTTAACTGTGTCTGAGAGAGTCTGGGGAGCCAGTGATGGGCTTCCCGGGAGCAGACGGGCGGTCCTGCCCTCCCTGTTCCGTGCAAAGAAGGGGGAGCAGCACGCTGGCCCTGGGGGGCTGGTCACCGCGCGGCCTCTGACGCCGGCGGGGTGACGCCCAGCCTTCCCTGCGGTCGCCGTCCCCGCCCTGTGGTCCGGGACGGTGGCGGTCTGGGGCAGCGGTGAGGGGGCCACCGGCAGTGTCGGGAAGGTGGCGGCTTGTGTCCTTGCTTCTTTCCCCACGTCATTGGCACGGCAGCGGGATACGACAGCTTCTGTTTTCTTCCTTTCTGGAACATTCCCGGTCCTGCTTGTGTGGGCCGCCTGGCGAGTGCGAGCCGGGCAGAGCCTGAATGTGCGGGTTGGAATGCCGGGACCCCGCGCGAACCCCACTGTGGAGTACCCGGCCCCCCACAGCGGAGGGATAATTTTCAGAACTTTGTAAAACCGTGATTCCCGCCCAGATATGCACAAGAGGCTGCACGTTGCTTGTCGCGAGGGAACCGGATCTTGTAACCGGCTCAAAGGCCAAGTCAGGAGGGCGCCTGTCTCCAAGGAGGAAAGGCAGCTGGAGGCCAGCACTGTGGCCTCGGAGCGGGTATTTGCCCGGGAGACACTTAGGGAATGCGGGTGGGGAGACCTTCACGTCCCTGTGCAGAGCAGTTGGGCACCCGGAGACGCTGCGGGAGCGGCACGGCCTCGGCGCTCCCCACACCCACAGGGGTGCTGGGTTCCCGCCTCCGCTGCCTGACACAGACCTGGCCTGGGGGACACCGTGGGAGGGGCCCAGCCCTGAACCCGCCTGGTTGTCAGAGCCTGGCGGCCTCCATGTCCCCGGGTCCTGCCCTGCAGCCAGGTCCCTACACGAGACTTCTCTGCCTCCCTCACTGCCCAAAATCTGGAGGAGGAGGAGAAAATTTGTAGTTTCAAATGCTTATTAAAAATCTGTATTTCTCGTTAATTTCTGGAAAAAATTCACTTGGTGCAAATATGGCAAAAACATTAACCCTCCTTAAATTGGTTGTTTCTTTCTCTGTCCTGTAGTTTTCTCTATGTTTCAGTTCCTCATGTGGGGGCACCCCCCCACCAGGAGTGACAGTGGAGCAGTGAGGGGCACAGGGTCAGCCCTGCCTGGACCCTGTGGCTTGGCCCCATGCCAACAAGGAGCAGCCTCAGCCTTGGCCACCAATGCTGGGGCCCCACTTCCAACATAGGCCGTCCCGACAGCCAGGCAGGCCCTGGAACCCCAGGGGGCCCTGGTCAGCTTCGGGCTAAGGTCCTACGCTCCCGCCACCGACACTGTGGGGCCTACCGTGCCCACTCCCGGCAAACGCCCCTTTCATCCTTGAACCAGGGAGGCCTCCTTTACATAGACAGAGGTCTGTGTGTCTATGTAAAGGAGGCCTCCCTGGTTCCTTGTCGTCCCTCCTTGTCCGTCCCCTTGTCCTTCCCTGCGGCGCAGCCCCTGGAAGGAGGGGATGGAGGCAGGATCGTGCACGGAACTGCAGGAGAATCCTGGGTGCCCCCGGCTCCGCCTGACCTCAGAGCCACAGCTCCGTTCCTGGTCCTTACTCTTCATGGTGGGTGAGGACGCACGGTTATGGTCTTGTCCCTCATTTTCAAGAAGCCGGTGAATACTGAACCCTGTTTGCTGCCCGTGTTGGCGTCTTCCGTCGGGGCACAGGCCCCCGGTGGCGGAGGCTTTGGTTTGGGATCGCTCCCCGACGAGTGGCAGGTCCTCCTGACGTCCGTGAAGAGCAGCCCAGATGTCCGGGAGAGCAGGTCAGCATCTAAGGGACTCAAGCCTGTGCCCCAGATCTCGCGGAACCACAAGGGACACCGGAGGTCACAGATAAGAATGTGGCCCATGGTCAGCCCGTCCCCGAGGCCGTCGACCGCCAAGCACAGCGCCGTACTCCAGAGGGACAGACCGCCAAGCGCACGGACACAGGATCGGGCTTCTCGGGCACTGATGGGTGGGTCCTTGTCGAAACTGCCGTAGGAGAGAAGAATCGCGCAAAGAGCCCTGCGGGTTGTTCCGAGGGCTGCATCCGTGTGTCACGCGCCTCCTGGCAGTGACCCTTTCTCAGAGCGGCTGCCGTCTCGGGGGCTGGGGTGGCTGCCACGGCACCCCTGGGCTGGCGGAGGCTGGGGTCGCCCACACTGTTCTCCTCTTCCCAGCCCTCAGCGCTCCCTCCGTGCCTGCCCGTGTCCTCTGGCCTCACGCGGACCCTTCCAGGAGGCTCGGTCCTGCTCCCGCATGGACCCCCGGGGCTGCTGCCTACACGGCTCTTGGCGGGCCCGCTCCCTGCCCTGGCCCTCGGCGTCCTTCCTGGTTGCTCCCCTGCGGTCGTGTGAGAGTCACAGAAGGGAATCTGATGGGCATGCCTGGCACTGCCCCCTCCTGCCACCCCCACAGATTCTGCCGACGGGTCAGCTTGCGGCGGGCCGGTGAGCAGGTGCTGATGCGGGTCGGGGGTCACCCGCTGCTGTGAGGAGGCCTCGCCCTGACCGAGCCTCGTGAGCTCTGGCTGCAGCGATGTCCTGAGGTGAGGGGGTCCAGCTTAGCGTCTGAAGCCCTTGCCCCGGGAGCCGCGGCCGAGGTCCCCCAGCCGAGCCGTTGCCTGGTCCCTGCCTGAGCCTGCTGTTGGCAGAGGTGCACCGAGGACCCGCGGAGCCCGCCGGCCGCACGTCCTCCTGTCACTGGGACGACTGATCGTCTGCCTGCAGACAATGCAGAGCGACTGTGCACGTCGGCACGGGGTCCTGCCCGGTCCCGGCCCCTGCTGGATCCTTCACTTCCTGGAAGGCATATAGGAGAGCTTTCCATCTCAGTTGCTAGAGTCCCTGCGGAGACTGGGAAGGGGGACGTGGTTCGGACCCAGAAATGGCCTCTCCCTCCAAGAAAATGAAGAGGGGCGAGCTGGAGCCAAGGACGGACGGCGGGCCTGCTCGGGAGCTGGGTGACCTCCACGTGTCGCTGGACTGAGAAGAGCTGTTGTGTGCACGCAGACCGCACAGCGACTCACGAAGCAGGAGTAGCTGTCGTGTCGCTGGTGAGGTGGGACTCGCCTACCACAGGGCATTTGCATGTGTGCGACACATCCATGTCCGGGAGAGCATGTTCACAGCCCTGTGCACCCACCGCCCCCCCAGTCAGAACATCTGCCTCCCCCAGATGACACATTAGCGACCCCTCGCCCAGCCGCTGGCCGGCATGGTCCCTGCGGATTTGCCTGTTCTGGGCATTGCACGTGAATGGAACCCACAACTCGGGCCCTCCTGTCTCCGCTTCTGTCCCTTCCGTGTGTTTTCCCAGTTCCCCGTGCCGTAGTGTGTGTCCTTGTGCCGAGTGGTGACTCCGTGACGCGGGTAGACCGGCCTCGTCGGTTGGGATGTGCGGCGGTCGCAAGCGCGGCCGCTGTGAGCCCGCGTGTGCCTGCAGGGACGTGGACGGCTGCTTCCACTGCTCGTGGGCACGCGCCGAGCTCTGGGACCGGTGGGTCGTGTGGCGACCACACGCTCACACTTCCGGGAAGCCGTGGCGGCCTCTCACGGCGGCTGCACCACCCCACGTTCCCGCCCGGGACGGAGAGGCCCGGCTTCCAGCACTCACCCGTCCTCGCCGCCCGGGGCGCTGAGCGTGTCTCCTGTGGCTCCCGTGCGTGTCTCTCAGCGGCCACCGGTGGTGAACGCGATGTGGCTGCCTGACAGTTTGTGCGAACGGTCGTCGGGTCCCTCTGCGTGGACCGGACCGTCAGCCACGCGAGAGTCAGCGGCGCCGTCCGGACCGGACGGGAGGAGGCAGGGTTGCTGCGGGAATGTGCACTTGCTGTCCGCGGAGTCACTTCTGCTCCTGTTCTGGGTTAGACTCCGTTTATACGGTGACTCAGGAGTGGGACACGGTCCCTCACCGTGAACCGGACCGTCCGCCTGGATCTTTTCAGACTGGACAGAAACGTGCCGCGTGAGTTAGTGGGACAACCGTATTTTCGGGTTCCTTTGCCCTGGGACAGAGGCGGAGGGGTCATTCCCAGCTCCGACAGCCCTCCGAGCCGTGCGGCCTGCGGGGAATCGCACCGTCACTCCGGGGACGGTATCGTCCGCACTCGGATCCGCGGGTGGACTCGTCGGGTCAGGAGAGCGGAGCCCACAGTGCCCATGGGGTCTGCTCGGTGCTGATCTCGCTGCCCAAACCACCTCCTTATCTGCGGTTCCTCCTGGACGGTGGTGCTGGCCGGCCCGCCGAGTGCCCTGCCCGGCCTCCCCGTCAGCCGCCGTCTTGTGTAAGTGTCTCCTTGTTTCTGTATGTGACAGTTTCGCTCACGTGATGATAAAGGCTCCTTCCTCCTCTGTGTGAGTCCGGCGGGTTGGGCACCCGCCACGGTGCCTCCCCTCGTGAGCTGCGGGAGGGCGTCTGGAGCGGCGCCGGCGCGGCCCTGGGTTGCGTCTTGGAGGCCAGAGAATGCTTGGGTGCGTTCCCGCGGGACAGGTGTCCACGCTGGTTTGGATGTGGTGCCAGCGGGGGGGGGGGGCCGTCCTCCGGGGCCGCTGGGAGCTGGGGAGGAGCCGTTGGGGGAAGCTTCAGCCCTGCGTGGGGATGCGCACCCCGGCTGTCCCCGGCCCTCCAAGGTGTGCCTCGTGGAGGCCATGTTGGGTGTCATGGCTGGTCCGGTCTGAGATGAATCCCTGAAGACAGAGGCTGGTGTCGCTGTCTTCCCGGCCTCGGGGATTTCGTGGTCACGCGCCAGCTCAGAGTGACGTGGTGCCTTTCTGTGGGCACCATCGCTGGACACAGACCGTGGGACTGGTGTTTGTCTCAGGACTGGCGAGGTCATGAAGTCCTATAATCGGGGCCAATAAGTTTGTTTTCGCTGCTTCTTGGACAGAGAAGCAGATCCCGCTGACAGGTTGGACGCAGGAGTGCTGAGTGACGTGTCCACAGCCACGGAGCTGGTCCGCTGCAAGACGCACGCGTGATGGGGCGCTCGGGGGAGCCTTGTGGGTAGGGGTCTCCCCACATCTTGCACATTTGGTTTTAGTCTTCTTAGAGCTGGACAAGGATGCAGAGAACACCACGCAAGCCTTGGTCTTGATCTGAACCCGGAGACGCTGCCTGCTTGTCAGGGGCGCACGTGGGGTGCCCCGTAAGGTCCTGACCTGGGGACGTGTCCTTCCTCGGTGTCCTTCCCTGGGCCCCGTGATGCTGACCGTGTGGTGAGCAGCATCCACTGGAAGTGGAGTTCACCAAAGGCCTTCGAATCCACCGAGTGGCCACTGGTCCCAGGAGCAAGGGGCCTTCTGGAAGATGGTGGCTTCTTTCTGTCCCTCAGGGAACGGCAGGAAGGTAGCATCCTAACGTGGGGCCGAGCGCTCACCCGGGATCTACGGGGCTCCTCCCCAAGTGGATTTGTTGTTGCGATGACTTAGCGAGGCTGACTGCTGGTTGGTGCTCGGTGACTCTGTGGTCTCGTCCTGCAGGCAGTAAATTGTCACTGTCCGTGTGGTCACATTTGAGGTGTCCTGTGATTACACTTAATCAGCGCACGTCTGCTAGACGGTGTGGAGGGTGTGGGTTGGCCTTGGTAATGTTTGCTCCGACTCTGCATCCCTAGAGATGGGGACCCGTCCGGACACAGTGGGCACCTTGGCTGCCCCATGGGAGGGCTGATGTGTCCGCAGTCAGTGTTGGGGCTGAAAGCCAGTGGCTGGAGAAAGGTCTTCAGGATTTTCATTTTTGTACTAAAAGCTGTTTTTATGTTCTTCTTTCTTTTCTTGGTTCCTTTATCGTGTATTCTCTTTCAACGTAAGTTCGCAAGCGGCAGGGATGGAAGCCTCTGGCTGTGTCCTTAGAAATAAAGGGGAATCAGGGCTCCGTGCTTTCTTTCTTTCTTTTTTTTTTTTTTTAAAGAATTTATTTGTTTGACAGAGAGAGATCGTAAGTAGGCAGAGAGGCAAGCAGAGAGAGAGAGAGAGAGGGAAGCAGGCTCCCTGCTGCACAGAGAGTCTGATGCGGGGCTCGATCCCAGAACCCCAACATCGTGTCCTGAGCCGAAGGCAGAGGCTTAAACCACTGAGCCACCCAGGTGCCCCTCCGTGCTTTCTTGACCCTCACACCCAGAGACTGACATGTGATGCTCTTACGAGGCGTTTCCTGAGCACCCCCAAAATGGGAAGGCAGCAGGAAGGGGCGTGGGGCGGTGGCGGGGGCACGTGCTGGCTCGGGTGCGGCCTGGCCCTTGGGGCGCTGGGTTCCTATAGGGCCGTGGGCTCCTGGCAGGGCCACGTCCCCACTTCCTGCCGGTGATGGGCCAGCCTGTTCTCTGCCAGGGATCCCGCGTTCCTCGCGTCCCCGCTGAGCATGTCCAGACACACGGCTGGAGTTAACAGAGACCGGCTTGGTCTCTGCTCTTCGTCTGCACCGGCGTCTCGCAAAGCCCAGCCCTGACGGGAGGCCTGGAGGCGGCGTTGGCTGAGGGAATGTGCATGCGTGTGCCGGGGGTGCGCCCGGAGGCTCCTGACCCTGAGAAGGTGGGGACGGGCAAACCGATGGCACGTGAGTGAAAACACCAAGCCAGGCGAGGCCAGGCTGTCCTGAGTTCCCATCAGGGGTGAGGGCTCCCTGACCCACAGGGGGTGGGCACAGCAAGCGGCAGAGGTGGGAGACCCCGGGCTCCCACGTTCCGTGCTCTGTTCGTGGTCAACAGCTGGGGTGCGGTGCTGCCCGGGCCCCATGGAGCTGCCTGAGGCCCGTGATCAGGGACACTTGGCCCGAGCTTTGATCTGATCCACCTTCTTCCTGTCCTGTTGACACTGACTGGCTCTCCTCCACCATGTCCCGGAGCCCAGGGGCTGCCCAGACAGGAGGCCAGGACCCTGAGCTGGGCATGTGCGAGGCTTCATTTTAGCTTTCATCTGTCACTGTGGTGTCTTGGCTCTTCTGTGTTGACAGCATAGGGTTGGATGAGTGTAAAGATTTTTCGGGTCAGAAGATCATGGGCCTCGTGGGCATGACCCTTTGAATGATAGGAAGCCAGGTCAGACCGCAGCCGCCTCTCTCCCTGGGAGAAGCCTTGAGGGGGGAGCAGGAGCGCGCCCACAGTGCCGTCCTGCACGACGGTCTTACCCTCTCCTTAGAGACCTGCTCCCGGGGGTCTGACAGTTGCTCTCCTGTTTTGGGAGCCCGGGATCGTGCCGCGCTGTCTGCTTGGAGACCTACCGTGTCCTTTCCCCTGACGACCAGCTTGGAGGGGCTTCCCCGCCGTCTTCCCTTGGGGAGCAGACCACCCGCTCAGCCTGGTCCCTTGGGGAACGTACCCTGTGGGGGTTGAGTGGGATCGGGGCGGCCGCAGCCCAGGCAGGCTTTGCGGATGAGGCGTGGGTCCCGGCCGGCGCTCCGGGAGGAGCAGTCTCCCCGCTAACGCCACTCTGTCCCCCACAGTGTGCCGGAGAAGAGAACTGGGTGGACAGCCGGACTGTCTATGTGGGGCACAGGGAGCCCCCCCCAGGTGCTGAGGCCTACATCCCGCAGAGGCACCCCGACAACAGAATCGTCTCCTCCAAGGTGAGCTTCTGTCTGGGACCTTGTCTCCCTGGGCCCTCTGGGGACGCTGGTTACCGCTCTGCTCCTGGGCCATTGCCGCGGCCGCCGCCCCCCACACTGAGTGCTGGGGTTGGCATCCACTCGTCCCATGGCCTGTCCCCACAGCTGGTGAGATGCGCGTCCTGTGAGCTAGACCCCCTTTCCTTCACGTCCTTTTAATGATGCCACGGACACAGGAGGCCTACTTCTGCCACTGACGTGTTTGCCATCCGGCCACGTGCCCCTCCCAAGCCACCCCTGGCCAGGGTCTCCTTCTCTGCAGAAAGAACACCGAGTATTTCTGGTGGCAGCAGGTGTGTGGCCCCTTGTAAACGGGGACACTGGGCATGGACTATCCGTGTCGTGAGTGCCACCGGAAGGCCGTGACAGGAGTGTGGTCACTCACATGCCTCGCATGTTCTCCTTGAGCAAGCGCGGGGACACGGAGGCGCACTCCACACCCTTGCGGGGTCACCGCTCCGTGGCTCTCCAGGATGGGTGCGGAATTTACTAGCCGGCTCTGAACAAAAAGGTAGATGATGGGTTCCCGGATTTGGGAGAACTTTCCCTTTAGGTGGACACCCCCGTGTCCACGCAGGTGTGCACACAGAGCTCTGTGTCCCTCGCGTGCAGTGTGCCCGGACCCCACGCGGGGGCCCCGGACGCACACCCCTGTGTGGCGGGCCCACTAAGTCCGTACGTGGCTGCCCACGTGTCTAGATGTATGTGGTCGACCTACTCAAGTCCTCGGAGACGATCGAAGATGCTGCTGAGCTTGAGAATCCTCCAGAAACACCTTGTTCTTCGAGGCCGTTTTGTTAAATGGAGGGACTTTATTTAAAACTGCGACGGAAACTCAGTGACGATGATGGTCCCGGCTTCAGTCAGACTCACCATGTGGACAAGCTGCTCACCACAGAAATCCCACGTGACGTGCGTGGTACGTGGTCGCCCAGAGGGTTCCGTGCCGGGAGACGCGGCCGAGCAGGACCTTCCCGAGGTGGGCGGTGCTTTGCCGCGGTGACCTGTGCTGACCAGACGCGGTCTCCGGCGGGGCGTGCTGCAGACCACGTCCCTGGTGTTTCTGCAAAATCAGCTCCCGTGCCGTTCGGATACATCGAGAATCGGGGAAGCGTGTCAGACACTGTGGCCGTGGGGGCCAGGTGAACCGGGCGGGGCAGGTGGCGGGGGCTGGCGATGGGGCTCGAGGCCGCCCACGGCCCCATGTCCCGCCGGCAGGACGTTTGTCAGCCCCTTTGGCCACTGGTGGCTTCCCGCCATGGCTGGCTTCTCCCTCCAGGGACAAAGTCCCCCGGGCTTTCGGGTCAATGTGGGAAGCTCCGCACAGCGTGGTGCCGTAGAACCTTCCAGAAGAGAGAGCTCCTGGTTCACTGGGGCTGTCCGAGGGCCTTCCTGGTGCATTTGGTGGACTATAGCCAGATGCTGAAAGATGCTTTATTTAGGACAGAAAGCCCTTTCGGTGTTTTAGGGGAGACAGCCAGAAGCAGTGACTCCCGACTGTACCCTGGTTGAAGTGGGACGGCCGCTTCGTTTTCATGTTTTCCTTTCAAAGACTCCCGCAGGGACTCTGAGGCGCCGGGTCATTGTCCCACCTTTTCTGTCCCTGGGGTGGCCCCCACCGCCCTCAGCTGCCCTACCCGCCCTGGGCCCCCAGCACTGCCTCGGTTTCTGACGGGTGGGGCACGGAGCGTTTGAGACAGACGTGCCGCTTCCCGGGCTTTCACGGCGTGTCCTTCCCACGAAGGCTCCTTCAGAGCGGGAGGAACTGAGTCGACGTCCTCGCAAGGGGCAGGTCAGGCTGAGGCCACACAGACGCTCTGGGCCTGAGTCTCTGCTCCGAGCGGGAGGGGCCCTGCGTCCTCTGCTCAGAGACGACCGCAGGGGCGGGGTAGTGGCTCAGCGAGCCGCGGGAGACGATGGTGCATCGTTTAAGGAGAAATCACGTACGGACACCACAGCGTCAGTGGCTAGTCGGAGTCTGTACGGAAGAGGTTCTCGGAAGGCCGCGGGCTGCACGCTGAGCTCTGCTGGTGGACGATGGCCGTGGCGTCTGTCGGCACCGGAGTGCCTGATTGCTTTCATCTCGACAGCCCCGAGCGCGGAGAAAACAGCTTGGCGGGTGCACCCAAGTCCGCAGCGTGCTGTGATGCATCCACATTTTCCTGGGAAGAGCGAGAACGAGGACTGCCAGCTGCGACCTGGTGCACCCACAGGCTCGAGAGAGCTGCCCACGGGGGTAAGAAGCCCACCTGTCCGGGCTCGGCTTCCCACCTGTCCCGCAGAAAGGCCAACCGGGTGATCCGAGACTCAGAGCTCGGTTTGCGATCTGGCCGAGACGCCCTGGGCAGGTATGTCTGGGACGAAGGAGAAAAGAACCCACACCGCAGGGCGTCCCCTTCCTTGTGCCCCTGACGCCGCGCGGACCCCCCACACCCTACACCCCACACCTTCTGGAGCTCGCGAGCGAGCAGACCCCAGATCCAGGAGAAGGACCGGATGCCGCCTGCTCTGTCCGCGAACTGCTTCTCTGGGCGCCGGATCCATGTGGATCCCAGCTCTGGCCTCAGGACCGTTGCCGTCAGGCTCGGGCTGACCGGTCAGTCCACGCCTCTGAGAAAGCTGTGTCGCTGCTGGTCACTGGCAGCACGACCACCGTTCCCAGTCAGATGTGGACGGACAGCGTTCGCCAGGACGTCTGAGTGTCTCCCGCGCCCAGAACCACCGTGTGAGGCCGCGGCTCCTTACGAAGCCCGTGGGCTGGCTTCTAGCTGTGCGTCTGCCCGAGCCCACACCTCCCCGTGGCCCCCGTGGCCCCAGCACTGCCTCTCACTGGCCCGCCGTGATGCTCACTCATTTTTCTAACATCAGGGATCCGCAATAGGGTGTAATTTTCTATTTTCTCCTCCCGGTCTCCCGGTTGTGAACGAGGCAGCTCAGCTCCGTGTGTGTGGCCGCTTTGCAGGGCAGGTCGGGGCTGTGCGCAGCTGTGGCGCTGGGCCCGGGTTTGGGTCCAGCGGAGCCGAAGCCGCTTTGCGTGTGTTATCGGACCTTCCGGTGGTCAGTGAGAGTGGTGCCCAGCACTCAGCTCTGGTTTCCTAACCCCACAGTTCTGGGGCAGACCAGGTCGGCCACGTTCTTCTTTGTGCTGACCCACGCTCCCGGCGACTCAGAACCACGGTGACCGCCACAGAGCTGAGCCTGGTGCTCACAGAGGCTCCTGCGTGAAATGTTCGCAGTGGGAGAGCGGCAAGGAGTAGTGACCGTCTCGTGCTGTTCGTGTCGGGGTGAAGGGAGGCGCTCCGGCTGCGCCCGGGACCCCTGGGACAACGGGCCGTCTGCTGAGGGGTGAAGGGAGGCGCTCCGGATGCACCCAGGACCCCTGGGACAACGGGCCGTCTGCTGCCCGGACGGCCGCGGGACCTGGGACCCGACGCAGGGTCTGCGGAGCATGTGACATCGTGGCCCCCTGTCCGCGCAGACACTCAGTGCCCTGGATGTTGGGAGGACGACACGTGTGCGGTGGCCCCTGCATCCGCCACCAGCTCTTATGTGTCGCCTGGTGACCCGCCCGTGTGGTGCCCGGGTGCCCGCGCACGTTCCCGTTATCTAGCTGGGTTTCCACCTTTCTCGTCACGCGCCATCCGGAGTTAGTGACCCTTTCAGACCACGTCAGCCGTCAGCAGGAACGACTTCCGGCGGTGGACTATCCCGTGCGATGAGGGGACGACGAAGGGTGGCGGCTAAGCCGGTACGTGGCTTCCCTGCGCCTCAGTAGCGGGAAGCGGTCACTGAAGTGGCCTTCAGTCCCGATCCGAGCTGGCTCCAGGTGCACGAGATCGGGAGGCAGACGGGTCCAGAAGCAGCGCCTTCACGCAGACGAGCCCCACGTTCCCGTGGCGTCAGCGTGGTTCCTCGTTCAGAAGCAGACGACGCTGTATTTGATTTCATGACCCATGGAAGATCAGTGCTTTCTAACGTGCGACATTCAGGGATACGTAAGGGTCAGAGAGGGCTGTGATGAGTCTCTCAAGCCCTTGCCAGCAGTGCCTACCGCTCCCCCGGGCGCCTCCACGGTCTCCCGCCAGCCCTGGGTTTTCATCCGTGCTCGCTGCGGGAGATCGAAGGCCGGGATTTGAGTACAAGCTCTTCTGTTAACATGACTTTGGTACCGAGTAACGTGTCCCAGGTACTTGGGGACATTTCTGACTCACGGGTCCTGAGTAACGGGCGTGGGTGCTAGGCAGTAAAGGTCGGTTTTACGGGGTGAGGCCTTAAAGACGGCTCCATCGTGGAGTCAGGACATCTGTGAAGGACCGCGGATCGGTCCAGGCTGGTCACAGAAGCACAGAAACCCAGAAACCAGGGTTAGATGCTGTGGCTGCCTCGTAACTCATGTTTCTTTTAATTTCGCCTTTTAAGAGTTGGTGGAAAGTCGCGGACTTTTTCAGTATGGCCTATTTAAGAGAAAAAAATATTTATTTTTCTTAAAAATCTAGAAAGATGGCTGTGTTTGTGCTGTCCATGGAGCTGGGCGATTTTACGGTCCCCGTGATGTTTAAATTTAGTACCAGGTTGAGCCAGAGCTGAGGTTGCAGCCACATTCCCGCAGGGCACTCGCCCGTGTACTGACTCAACACGTGAAAAACTACGACCCGTGCCTGAATAATCGCTGAAGTTCACTTGATTTTGAAGCATCAGGACCGGGTCAGATATGGGGTCTGACTCTAGAACGGCCGCGGGTTTCACAGCGGAACGGGGAGTAAATGTTTTCTGAGTCCGTAGAGCGGCCGATTGTCCTGAGGTAGGGGAGCGATGGAAGAATCCAAAACTTGGCCTTTTTGTTTTGGTTTTTTGGGGAGTTTGGGGGGGAGGAGGGAAAGACATTGCCTGTATTTTGAGAAAATTGGCAGTTAGGATTGGGTTTTTGCTTTTTTCTGGTGGAGAAACTGAGGCGAAGATCTAGGCACGTACTCAGCATCTGCTGCTGGCGTCTGGGCTGCATCTCTGCCCAGGAGACCTGCTGTTTGGTTCTCAGTTTGCTCGCGCTCCAGTG
>PJEN01002066.1:0-16818 GCA_004024605.1 Pteronura brasiliensis
AACAATTGTAAATATCTATGCCCCCAATATGGGAGCAGCCAATTACATAAGAAAACTGTTAATCAAGATAAAGAGTCATATTGATATGAATACATTAATAGTAGGAGATCTTAACACGCCTCTCTCAGAAATAGACAGATCATCGAAGCAGAAAATCAATAAAGAAACAAGAGCATTGAATGACACATTGGACCAGATGAACCTCATAGATATATACAGAACATTCCACCCTAAAACAATAGAATACTCATTCTTCTCAAATGCACATGGAACCTTCTCCAGAATAGACCACATACTGGGTCACAAATCAGGACTCAACCGATACCAAAAGACTGAGATTATTCCCTGCATATTCTCAGATCACAATGCTTTGAAACTGGAGCTCAATCACAAGGAGAAGTTCAGAAGGAACTCAAACACCTGGAAGCTAAAGACCATCTTGCTTAAGAATACTTGGATCAACCAGGAGATCAAAGAAGAACTGAAACAATTCATGGAAACCAATGAGAATGAAGACACTTCGGTCCAAAACCTATGGGATACGGCAAAGGCGGTCCTAAGGGGGAAATACATAGCCATCCAAGCCTCCCTCAAAAAAATTGAAAAATCCAGAACACAGCGGCTGTCTCTACACCTTAAAGAACTGGAGAATCAACAACAAATCAAACCAACTCCCCACATAAGAAGGGAAATAATCAAGATAAGAGCTGAGATCAATGAGGTAGAAACCAGAGATACAGTAGAACGTATCAATGAAACTAGAAGCTGGATTTTTGAAAGAATCAATAAGATCGATAAACCATTGGCCACACTAATCCAAAAGAAAAGAGAGAAAGCCCAAATTCATAAAATTATGAATGAAAAGGGAGAGATCACAACTAACACCAAGGAAGTAGAAACAATCATCAGAAGTTATTATCAACAGTTATTTTCCAATAAGCTAAGCAACCTAGATGAAATGGATGAATTTCTGGAAAACTGTAAACTCCCAAAATTGAACCAGGAAGAAATCGACAACCTAAATAGACCAATATCTAGTAACGAGATTGAAGCAGTGATCAAAAACCTCCCAAAAAACAAGAGCCCAGGACCTGACAGATTCCCTGGGGAATTCTACCAAACTTTCAAAGAAGAAATAACACCTATTATGTATTTTTAAATCAATTCATTAGTAATTTTAATTTTTTATTTTTTATTAACATATAATGTATTATTAGCCCCAGGGGTACAGGTCTGTGAATCGCCAGGTTTACACACTTCACAGCGCTCGCCATAGCACGTGCCCTCCCCAATGTCCGTAACCCAACCACCCTCTCCCTACCCTCCTCCCCCCAGCAACCCTCAGTTTGTTTTGTGAGATTAAGAGTCTCTTATGGTTTGTCTCCCTCCTGATCCCATCTTGTTTCATTTTTTCCTTCCCTACTCCCCAAACCCCCCATGTTGCCTCTCAAATTCCTCATATCAGGGAAATCATATGATAATTGTCTTTCTCTGGTTGAGTTATTTCACTCAGCATAATACCCTCTAGTTCCATCCACGTCGTCACAAATGGCAAGATTTCATTTCTTTTGATGGCCGCATAGTATTCCATTGTGTATATATATATACACCACATCTTCTTTATCCATTCATCTGTTGAGGGACATCTAGGTTCCTTCCATAGTTTGGCTATTGTGGACATTGCTGCTATAAACATTTGGGTGCACGTGCCCCTTTGGATCACCACATTTGTATCCTTAGGGTAAATACCCGGTAGTGTGATTTCTGGGTCATAGGGTAGCTCTATTTTCAACTTTTTGAGGAACCTCCATGCTGTTTTCCAGAGTGGCCGCACTAGCTTGCATTCCCACCAACAGTGTAGGAGGGGTCCCCTAAGAAAGATATTTTTATAACCTCAGTTATTTCCCTGGTGTTTCATGTGTCTCTGCTGTCATTCATTCATGCATTACTTTATTTATTCCACAGTTATTTTGAAGCATTTCTGGGGCCTACATTATTCTAGATCTAAGAGTATAGAAGCGAATACACCAGGCATGGTCCGGCCTTCATGGACTTCACACCCTAATGAAGGACACAGAATAAATCAAGTAGCAAACAATAAATTTCTCAGAAATAAGGGTGATATGGTTTAAAAAAAAAAGTTTCGAGGTGAGAGACAGCATCAGGAAAGACCTCAGAGAGGACCAGATATTTGAGCTAAATTCTGAAGGTTGAGAAGGAACCATGTGGTGGGCGATATGGGAAAGAACATTCCAGGCGGAGGAGGGAGAGGTGTGAAGATGGCAAGAGACTCAAGCTTACATGCATTAAGCTTCGTGTAACTGGAACAGAGGGAAAGAGAAGGAGAGAGAAGTGAATATTGAGGAAGGATGGACAGGCGCAAGGGGCACATCATTCAGGTTATTTCTGGCTACACGTTAGAATCACACAAGAGCTTAGAGCTATCCATGCTGAGCCCCACTTCAGAATGTGTGATTGATAGACATTTAAAACGCTTCCCAGGTGTTTTACTGCATCCCAGAATTAAGGACCATTGAAAAAGGATCTCAAGACCAAGGAATTTGAGTTTTATTCTAAATTCACTAAGAAAGCATGCATTTAGGGGCACCTGGGTAGCTCAGTGGGTTAAAGCCTCTGCCTTCGGCTCGGGTCATGATCTCAGGGTCCTGGGATCGAGCCCTGCATCGGGCTCTCTGTTCAGCGGGGAGCCTGCTTCCCTCCCATCCCTTCTGCCTGCCTCTCTGCCTGCTTGTGATCTTTCTCTGTCAAATAAATAAATAAAGTCTTTAAAAAAACAAAAAAGAGCACGCATTTAGAGTTGAGACAGGCAATTACCTGGTCTGATGTCTTTCCATGAAGATCTTTAGTGTGCTTATAACAAAAATCTGAACATTGACAGTTAAGACAAATTTTATATTAATTTGTGGTCCTCTGTTCCAATATAATTCTTTTCTTCTTTTTTTTTTTTAAATATCAGCTATAACCCTTTTTCCGAGAACTTGTCTATATAAAGGTTGTTATTAAATTATGCCCAAGAGTTACCTTCTACAAACTCTCAAATTTCAAATCCTTTTCCATGGGGGGTGCCTGGGTGGCTCAATTAAGCGTCTGTCTTTGGTTCAGGTCGTGATCCCAGAGTCTTGGGATTGAGCCCCACTTTGGGCTCCCTGCCCAGCAGAGAGCCTGCTTCTCCCTCTTCCTCTGCCTGCCACTCAGCCTAACTTGTGCTCTCTCTCTGTCTTTTCGTTAAATAAATAAATTTTTTTAAAAAATCCTTTTCCACAGTTCCCCTTGAATTGTTTCTGCTTCCCATGAGCCATCTCCAGAGTAATCAGATGTTTCTGAAGTTGTGATTCTTAGGTAGAAATCCAGACTGTCATCAAGCTCTCTGACCAGCCTTGAGAGTGATATAAAAAGAGCCTAATTTGCTTATTCTGCCTATTCTTGTTCTGCTCCATCTCATCCTAAGGGATTTGGGGTTTTTGTTTTTGTGTTTGTTTTGTTTGAATTGGTGGTATACCATGACCTCTTATTTCTGCAGCCCTCCTTGTCACGATCACTGTGTTAGTGGGCATCGTGCTACCCTTTGGCCTGCTGTAGGTCCAATCATTCACAGCTGAAAATCCACTACAGCAACTGAATTTGAACCATCTGTGACCGGGGGTTCATCTGTCTACCTTGGCTCCTAGTTTTTGAAGTATCTGGGAGATTCAGCCTGGGAAAGCAAACGCCATGCCCTGCCTGTCACCGAACAGTTGAATCCAATTAGCCCCACCTGCCCCGGGTTGTTTACCTAATGGAAGACTCAGCACCCCAGCTGTGTCCAGGGACCAGGCACACTTGCACTTCCCAACTGCTCCAGAGAGGAAGCCATGCACACGAGAGCCAGTCAACACCAGCAGATGTTTTCTGAATGAAATTCATTCAACTGCGTCTAGAGGGTAGACCCTTCTCATGGCAGCCTTATCACCTGTTTCAAGAGGTTTACTCATTTTCCTCTTCCTCCTGGGAACGGGTACAAGTAGTTACACAGATGGCTCTGTCTGGGGCCCATTGAGCTGTGAATTAATTAGTAGATTATGGTTCTAGTACTGTGATTAACCCTACTCCTCTTGTGGAATAATTGTTGGAAATTTAGCTCTTCTTTTTTGAGGCTATTTGGATATGTCCTAGAATTTTGTAGCCCACACCATCCAGCTTATCACAAAAGGATAAACTAATAAATGCAGTCGGTGAGGATGGAGACTTTTCCATTTGAGTGAAAAATTCCCTTTGGGCTAATTGTACGTCGCTGATCAATGTCAATATTTCAAATTCGAATACTTGGAATGACATTTAGGATTGACCTTCATTCCAATATGAATTAATAATTTATTGTTGAAAGCAGTATATAGGTAGCATCTTAGTTCCTTTTGATTTCTTTTTTTTTAATAAAATAGGATCTATGAATATTAGTGAAGCCAGTAATAAAATATTGATTATTGAATTAAGCCAGTCTTTAGAAAATATATGTAAGTGAACAATGTGGGTACTTTTAAGGTAGTATTTCACTAAAGCTTTTTTTTTTTTTCTTCATTTCAGCTAGTGCTAAAATGAAAAATTCTACAAAATTCTGAAACTCAGGGCAACTGTGGGATTCCCACAGAGGACAAGTCCCACTGAGGGGGAGCTTACAGACCAATAGCAGATGACATGAGAAAACTCCTTATCATGAGAAAAGGAGGAAAATGCAACTAACAGGACATTTGACATCCATCGAACTACCAAAAAAATATAAAGCCACAGGAAAGGAAGTTTAAAGTTGCCACTTTTAAAATATTCAGAAAGTAAAATAAAATAAAATATTCAGAAAGATAAAGAATAGAATCCGTAATACAAGGGCAGGTCATTTTGGAGGAGGGAGGCCAGTGGATTTCTAAAAGAGCTAAAAAGAATATCTAGAAAGGGAAAAATACAATAATGCAAAGCATTTCAAAAAAGCGATAGTTGGGTTCAATCCTAGAGTAGATCCTGGAGAGAGAGTTCATAAATGGATAAAATGAGTGAGAAGGGAGAAAGGGAAGTCGGTGAGTGAAGGCCATTCACTGGGTGGCAGTGTCTGTGAAGGGTGGAGAAGAGCTTCCCTGGAGAGAAGTGCGGGATTGAGGAAGAGACTGATTCATTCTTTAAAAAAAAGGGGGGGTCGGGGTGGTTGGGAAATATATCGAGAGAGATATGAGATATTGAAAAGTGGATTTGGGGGGCAGTAGGGAGGATTCCTAAGGGCCTAGGTAGAAGGATTAACTGGAAGTGAATGAGGATGAGATAGATTTGAAGATATTTCTGTGGGGAATAGAGGGGGAATGTTTACAAGTATATAATTAAGAAGCCTCCCTGCTGTGTCAGATAGGGAGACTGTGGGGGATAAGCAAGGGAGAGATAAAAGGTGAAGGTAAAAAAGAGCATTGAGGGGGGTGCCTGGGTGGCTCAGTGGGTTAAAGCCTCTGTCTTTGGCTCAGGTCATGATCCCAGGGGCCTGGGATCAAGCCCCGCATCAGGCTTTCTGCTCAGCAGGGAGCCTTCTTCCTCCTCTCTCTCTGCCTGCCTCTCTGCCTACTTGTGACCTCTCTCTGTCAAATAAATAAATAAAATCTTTTTTTTTTTTTTTTTTTAAAAAGCATTAAGGAACTGCAAGGGGAAGTTGAGCAGAAGCGGGTAAAAGGAAGGCCTAAGAACATTGACAGCCCGCCTGGCATACATCATGAATGTGATATGGTACCCAGCACCCCACATCTGAATGGGTGAAAGATTGTGGGACTCATCCATAAATACCGCAGAAAAGATGCAAGAAAATAACAGGAGAAAAAAGAGAATAGGAAGTACCAGGGAGAGTGATTTGAGAGACCAGAGGAAAGAAGGTTCTGTAGTCTAATTTCTATATTGCTGACCATAGTTACTGTTAGAAACCTTTTGCTTATCGTGAGAAGAATGCTAGAAGTCAGCTAGTAATTCTAGCCTATTTTCAGAGAACAGAGCAATACTGCTCCCTACACCCCGAAATCCTATTACCTCGAGTCAGGTTGCCATGAGTCAGAGTTTTTAGGCTTCAGCTTCCTTTGTTGACAAGCATTAAATTGTCTGTTGGGTAAGGAGGTTTTATCGTGCATACCCACCATACATATATTGTAGATTAAGAAGTGCGTAATGTCCTCTAGCTGTGATTCTTATACCAACAAAAATTCCCTCCTGTGAGAGGGGGAAAATTCTGGAGTCTGGGTCAACTTGGGACGGGGTAGCCAGCCAGCTAAGTAGCACTGCCCTCATCAATAAATGTCATTCCTGTCACCTGGAGTTGCTGATGATTTTTAGACCATTGAAATTAGTTATAGTGACAGAAATGTGGAAAAGAAGGAGAGGCTTTTTAATTAAGTTAAAATTGAACGTTTAAGATGAATTTACAAGGAATTTCTGGTAAGTGCAGTGTTAATAGCTCACCCCTGGGCCCTATTAAAGGACTTGAAGCCTGTCACTCTAGGTCACCAGTCAAAGCCCACTGGAGAGAGCAATAATCAAAGACTTTCTCTGCCTGACATCAGGGGCAGAAGGTTTCTCTTTGATGGTAGATTTACTTTGAATATAGGGGTGTCCCTAGTTCAAAAAGTACCTTGAAGTAGAGCTGATTGGTGATTTAAAACCAAGAAGTCAGAGAACGACCTTTTGTAACACTTTGTCACCTTCCCAATCCCATTCATGTTGTTACTTCATTTCATAACATTCTTATTTATTCAACATCTTTCTTTCAAACCTACTGTATGTGTTTATTTATCCTAAGGGACTAACTATGATAAGGGTGACAAATTAATCTTATTATGACCTTTTCACAGTTACTCAGCAGTGAAAAAACTATGAACAAAATCTAGAAATGGTTTTCCAGTAACGTGACTTATTAATGGATGTCACGACTCCAACGCAGATAATGGGTCATGTTAATAAGAGAGATGGCGGTGGTATTTTTTTTTTTTTCTGCTGCTGCAAAGGTAGATGAAAAATGCTAACTGGACAGCAGGCAATGTGCTGAAGTATCTCTTTTCCACTGATTGTGTTCAGGGGCATTGTTCAGTCAGAAGAGAAACTTGTCATCAGTGCATCGTGGGCAAAAGATGATGACATCAGCAGACTCCTGAAATCTCTGCCAAACTGGGTGAACATGGCTCAGCCCAAACAACTGAGGCCAAAGAGAGAAGAGGAAGAAGATTTCATAAGGTAACAGATTTCTTTCCTATGTTGTATTAAGCATTGGGAGTAAAAACATCTGTTTAGCCAACTCCTCCTTCCATGAAATTTGGGGCAATTCTAAATATCAAGCAGCAATGAACTCAATTAATAAAGTCTGTTTCTATCCTAACACACCTCATTTCCCATGTAAATATGCCTTGTACTCAAAATTTTAGAAGGGGTGCACCTGGGTGGCTCAGTGGGTTAAGCGTCTGCTTTTGGCTCAGGTCATGATCCCAGGGTCCTGGGATCAAGCCCCACATTGGGCTCCCTGCTCAGTGGGGAGCCTGCTTCCTCCCTCTCTCTGCCTGCCTCTCTGCCTACTTGATCTCTCTCTCTCTCTCTCTCTCTCTCTGTCAAATAAATAAATAAATAAAATCTTTTAAAAAAAATTTAAAAGGGATTAATATGATCAAATTTAGAGAATTGTTAAATCAAGTTAAAATATCTTTTAATTTGTGGGTCATTTTTCCCTCTAAGGGGAAGCATGTGATTTACTCATTAACGCATTTATTTATTCAGCAAAGCTGTATTGACCTTATTATGTGCCATACCTTGGAAAGATGACAATTAATGACAAAGTTCTTGCCCATACAGAGTCTTTTTTTTTTTTAATATTTTATTTATTTGACAGAGAGAGAGAAATCACAAGTAGGCAGAGAGGCAGGCAGAGAGAGAGGAGGAAGCAGGCTCCCTGCGGAGCAGAGAGCCCGATGCGGGGCTCGATCCCAGGACCCTGGGATTATGACCTAAGCCGAAGGCAGAGGCTTTAACCCACTGAGCCACCCAGGCGCCCCCATACAGAGTTTTTTAAAATTGTTCTTAGCAATTGCAGTTCCTAGAACTGTTAGTGGAACTTTCTGGAAATATAAATGAGCTTCTCATATTTGTTCAAATGCATTGTATTATCTCTGATTGTTTCCTACTTATTTTGAGAGAAGTAAGGTCTCAACTTTATCACTCAACATTTAACTTTGTACAGTTTAAATTATTTACATATCCAAGACACTGTGGCCTTATTCAATGATACTACTCATTTTCACATGGCCACAGTGAAATATTTCACCTCTGTCACTGTAGAGCTGTGTAAAGTAGGGAGAAAAATGAAGTAGTACTTTGTCACATTAAAATTAGGTTTAACCTTACTACTTTTTGCCTATCCAAGTGAATGAATAAATAGTAAAAATAAAATCAGAGCACTTTAGGGGTGCCTGGGTGGCTCAGTGGTTTAGGCCTCTGCCTTCCGCTCAGGTCATGATCTCAGGGTCCTGATATCAAGCCCTGCATCGGGCTCTCTGCTCAGCGGGGAGCCTGCTTCCCTCCCACCCCTTCTGCCTGCCTCTCTGCCTGCTTGTGATCTCTGTCTGTCAAATAAATAAATAAAATCTTAAAAAAAAAAAAAAATCAGAGCACTTTAAAGAAGCAAAGATCAAAAAAGGAATAAAGAAAGTAATGGCCAGTATTTTACTTTTAACTTATAATACAACTGTGGGCTCATCTTTTTCTCAGAATGTGTGTTGTAACTGTAGGTAAATAGGGTTTTGCTGCTCACAAAGTTACCTGTATTCATACATGAATGATAGTGCCACATTTTTCCAGCCTTTTATTATGAAAATTTGTTAGAGTACTGTTTAATACCATATAAAAATTATGAAACTCACAAATTCACCTATAATTTAACTATATATATATAGAGAGAGAGAGAGTTCACTTTTTAGATTAACAGACTTTATTTTGAGGGGGGAGAGTTTTAGTTTACAGAAAGTATTGAGCAAAAAGTATAGTGTTCCCATTATGTACTCTTACCCACCACATTCAATGTCCTGTGTTTTTAACATCTTGCATTAAGTGTGGTACATGTGTTATACTTGATGAGCTAATATTGACACATTATTATCAGTTGAAGTCTGTAATTTACATTAGGGTTTATTCTTCCTGTTGTACATTCTATGAGTCTTGACAAAGATAAATGGATGTATCATCTCAGTATCATTCAGATTCAGTTGCGCTGCCCTAGAACTCTTCTGTGTTCCCCATAGTCATCCCTGCCTTCCTTTCCCCAAAGCCCTGCCAACTGCTGATTTCTTTTTACCATCTCCATAGTTTTGCCTTTTCCAGAATAGCTTAGAGTTGGAATCACATGTGGCCTTTTCAGATTGACTTGTTGTGCTTAAAATTACGCACTTAAGAATCCTTCCATGTCTTTTTGTGGCCTGATAACTCTTTTTGTAATCCCCGAGTGATACTCCATAGGGATGTACTATGGTTTGTTTAATCCATTCACCAGTAGAAGGACATTTTGATTGCTTCCAAGTTCTGGCAATTATAAATAAAGGTGCTCTAAACACTCGTGTATAGGTTTTTGTGTGGATGTAAGTTTTGATTCATTTTCATTCATTTGGGTAAATACTACAGAATGTGATTGCCAGATCGTGTAGTAAGAGTATATTTCGTTTTGTAAGAAATTGTCACTGTTTTCCAAAGTGGTTCTATTTTGCATTCCCGCCAGCAGTGAATGAGAGTTCCTGTTGCTCCCCATCCTCTCTAGCATTTGGTGCTAATGTTGCAGAGTTGGTACATTCTAACAGGTGTGTAGTGAAATCTCATTGTTTTAATTTATATTTCCCTAATGGCATATGATGTTGAACATCATCTTTTCATATGCTTATTTGATATTTGTATATATATTTTTGTTGAGATACTGCTCATTTTTTAATTGGGTTGTGTTTTCTTATTGTTGAGTTTTAAGAGTTCTTTGTATGTTTTGGATGCTGTCCTCCATCTGATATGTATTTTGCAAAGATTTTCTCCCAGTCTGAGACTTACCTTTTCATTCTCTCCACAGCTTCTTTTGTAGAACAAATATTTTACATTTTAATGAAGTCCAGCTTACTGTATTTTTTTTTCTTTTATGGGTTGTGCTTTTCTTTCTGGCTTTGACTATTTTATATGATTCTACTTTCTCCCCTCTCTTAGCATATAAATTATACTTCTTTTTTACCTTTTTTAGTGGTTTCTCTAGAGTTTGCAATATACATTTATAACTAATTCAAGTCCACTTAACACCAGCCCACTAAAACAGGTAATGCAAGTACCTTATAACAAAGTGTTCCTAATTCTCCCCTTCCATCCCTTATAATGTTGTTGTCATTCATGTATTTCATTTATCCATAAGCAATAATCACTCCGTATAATGCTGCTATTATTCTTTTGAACAAATTGTTATCTGATAGATCAGTGAGGAGTAAGAGAAATAAAAGATTTTATTATTCCTCCTCTAATGCTCTTCCTTACCTAATGTAGAGCCAAATTTCTGAACTAAGTAATTTTCCTTTGTCCTAAAGAACTTTTTTAACATCTTCTGTAAGGCAGGTCCGCTAGTAACAAATTCCCCCATTTTTTAATTGGCTTGTTAAATGATTCGTAATTTGGGCAGCATCCCATCGCACAAGTAGTGGAGAGCTCCCGAATTCCCTCAATTTTTGTTTGCCAGAAAAAGTCTTTATTTCTCCTTCACTTTTGAAAAATAATTTTGTAGGGCACAAAATTCTAGGTTGGTGATTGTTTTAACACTTTAAATATTTCAATCCACTATTCTTGCTTCCATGGTTTTTGAAGTGAAGTCTAATGTAACTTTTATCTTTGTTCTTCAGTTAGTAACTTTTTGCCTCAAGCTTCTTTCAAGATTTTATTCTTTTTTATTTTGGGCCATTTGCATATTATATGCCTAGGTGTAGGGGTGTGTGTGTGTGTGTGTGTGTGTATGTGTGTGATGTTTGGTGTACTCTGAGCTTCCTAGATCTGTGATTTGATATCCGTCATTGTGTGGGGAAATTCAGTCATTATTTCTTCAAATATTTCTCTTGTTCCTTTTTCTCCTTCTTCTCCTTCTGGTATTCCCATTGTCCAAATACTATACCTCCTTTAATTATTCCTACAGTTCTTGGATATTCTATTGTCTTTTCATTCTTTTTTTCTCTTTGGATTTCAATTTTGGAAGTTTCTATTGACATTTCTTCTAGCTCACTGATTCTTTCCTTGATTATGCCCTGTGTATTGATAAGCTCATCAAAAATACTTTTCATTTCTGTTGCGATGTGTTTGATTTCCAGAATTTCCTTGTGATTCTTTCTTAGAGTTTCTGTTCCTCTGTTTACATTACCTATAGTTTATTTTTTATTAAAAATTTATGTTTTAGTTTGAGCATAGGTCAAAGGCACAGCTTGGTAAATTTTCATACTTTTTGTTGTGTAATCTATACCCAGAAGGCATAGCAACAAGGAGCCTTCTCATGCTTCCTGCTACTAGTTACTACTTGCATCTTTAAAAGTTGCCCTCATCTGACTTCTAAACACAGAGATTAATTGAATCTGTTTTTGGATTTTATATAAATGAAATCAAGCACTTATGTATTCTTTTATGACTGGCTTCATTTGTTTCACATTCTGTTGGCAAGATTCTTCCATATTGTTGTGTATAGGTCCCCATTACTCTATAGTCTGTATTAAATTGTGTGTGTGTGTGTGTGTGTGTGTGTGTGTGTGTTTATATGTGTATACATTAATTTATTCTGCTGATAGGCATACGTTGGAACTGTTTCATATAGTGTTGCTATGTATATTCTACTACATGTATTTTGGTAGCCATACGTATATATTTCTGTTGCTTATATTCTCAGAGTAGAATTGCTGGGTCATAGGGTATGCATATGTTCACTTTAGATACACGGTGCCAAACAGTTTTCTAGAGTGGCCATGAGAATTTATATTCACAGCAGTATGTGAGAGTTCCAGTTGCTCCATATCTCATCTGTACTTGATATTTCCCATTTTTTTAAATTTTAGCCACCCTGTAGGTTCATAGAAGTCTCTCATTGGGTTTATTATGCATTTCTCTCATGACTAATGAAATTGAGCACCTTTTAAAGCACTTTTATGTATTTATTGGCCATTTGAATATGCTCTTTTGTAATACATTTGGTCATATCTATTGCCCATTTTCACTAAAGTGGTCTGTCTTTTCCCTACTGATTTGTAGGCATTCTTTAAATATCAGGATGCAGCTCCTTTGTTAGAGATAGATTGATACTTAGAAATCTGTAAGTATACCAAAGTCCTAGAGATGTTTTTCTCGAAAACCTTTTTTGTGCTGAATATATTTTTCTTTTTAAGTGTATCCATTTAATCATATCTGTAACCTGAATAGTTTTATTAGAAACAATTTCTAGAGGATAAATTATTTTTTCCCAACTTTTCAGATTACTTTAAATGAATGTAAATCTTCCTGTTTCCTCGGCTTATTATTATGTAACTTCTTAATTGTCCTCTATGCTTGCAAAGAGATTTTCAGTTAGTTTTATTAGTATCTCCGGATGGGCTTCTAGCCCTATTCCAAAAAAGAGAATGCCAATCTCAAGAGCTGCATATCGGTGTATCACCTCATGCTTCTGATACAGAAAAGCTAGATTAGGTCCCTCACTTTCTTATTCCTGCTTTGCTCACTGAGGCATATCACCTTTCACCTTAAATTTGAAGGTAAAACGACTTATACATACATTTTTAAAAATTTTTGGTGAATTACAATATAGATGAAGTCAAGTATAACCTAAGGTATATAACTCAGTGAAATGTTATATATGATTATACCCACGGAATCACCTCTCAGATCAAAATACAGAACTCTCCTAGCACCCAGACAGCCCACCCTCAAGGTAACTACTGTTCTGACTTTGATCACCATAGATCAGATTGAGTATCCCCAAATTTTATATAAGTTTAATCATAGTATGGGATTTATTTTGCTGAACATTATGCCCAAGAGATTGGTCCATGCTTTGGCATGTAGACATAGTTTGAAAACAAATTATATTTACTTTAACAATAGAAAAATAACTTTTTCAGTCTGTTCTGTTTTGTGATTCTTTCCTCTTAATCTTTCACATTCTCTCTCCTGATTATACGTTGAAAGCAAGGATAAGTAGGAGAGAACACCCTTCATTGATATGCCAATGTGGTAGAGTTGACAGAGCCTTGATTGAGCACGTTAGAATACCAAACAGCATGGCAGGAGCCAAAAAGACTGAAAAGTCACGCTCCCCTCCCATAATTAGTTTTTAAAGCTCAGAGGGCTATTTGGCACATGGATGAATATAGAATCCAATGCCCTTTGCATTGAATAAAGGTTACGTTCCCTTCATTACTAAATGAGGCCCTTTCCTCCTCTTGTTTTTTTTTAACTAAAAAATAAAGTATGTTATTTCCAGGCTTAACTTTGAATAGAGGGGGAAAAATAGGTCAAGCCAGGGTTTTAATAGAAAAAGGAAAAATAGCAAATATCCTTTTGTTCCCCAGGAAGCTGAAAGCAGGCTTTGTAGCCCATTGTCTTTGCACCTGTCATATATGTGTATATATTTATCCTTTTGAGATCAATGAATATCCACTGATAAAAGCAGTCCGGCTTTCTGGAGATATAATTAACAGAAGACGTAAGGTGTTGGGACAAGTAACAGGGGTGAGGAGGGATTGTCTAGGAATTGGGGAGGCCATCTGTATTAGAAAAATTGTCCCCCAAAATCTGTGACCCCCCCATTTCACTCAGTGACCCAGGATTTTAAAAACAAGAATCACTTCTCTAGAGCCAGGTTTGAAAATCCTTAAGTAGATAGATGTGATTGGTGAGACCAGAACCAGAGTCTTCAGGTGATAGAAATCAAGGAATATATAAAGCCTACAAACTAGTTTTGAAGTCTAGCAGGCAGTAAGATGAATGATAAAAAAAAAAAAAAATCATACAGTCTGAACAGTTACAACAGTCAGAGTTGATGGTGTCTGGCACTGTATAGCAACATTATGAGTTTTCAGGTATGATGAGGAAACAGAGGGGTAGAGAAATTAAGTAACTTCCTCAGATCGACAGAGCTACTAAGTGACAGAGCTAAAATTTGAGCCCAGAAGTTCTAGCTCTAAGAACTACCCCACCATGATCGTCCAGCCTCAAAATAGATCAGGAATTTATAGGCTTGAACTTTTGAGTTATTCCTTCATTTTCATTGATCATTACAATCTTGACTGGTTTTCTAATCATGTTATGCTAATGTCAGACATTTGTCACATAAATGCTTTTCCTCTGGATTTAGTTTGCAATTGTTAATATTCGTTGTATTGCATTGTTACGAATTCTCTGAGTTTTATGTTTGCCTAATCAAAGAAAAGAAAAAAGAAAAAGAATCATTGTTGAAAAGAGAGATGACACAAAGAGAGTGAAAATACAAAGATGATATAAAAGAAATTATGTAGGTTTCAGAGTGAGTGTAATGCAGACCTGGATAGGGAAGAGAGAGTAAGGATATTTTAAGCTATATTTAGTTACTGAGTGTTTTAGAAGATAACTTCTTGTTTTATCTGTAGAATCAAGTGAGTGCCATGTTTATTAAGGCTGCTTTTTGTCATCTTATGAAATTAGGGACTCAGTGTTACTAAAGAACAGCAAAATACTATTTCAAAGAGCAAGGCCATTCCTGAGATTTTATTTGGTATGAGTTCTGTATTAAATGGTAAATGAAAAAAAGAGAATGAAAGAAGAAAGGTTTGCACCTTCACCTGCCTCTATGAAACCCTCATAGTACATTACAGATCCTCGGTGAATGCTGGATGAATGAAACTAATTTTAAAATAGGAAAAATCACCCATTCTTCAAATGAAAAGAATAAAATGTAAAGAATGGTGAGCCAGTGTCTTAATTGGAAGAAAGTGCCTTCAGTGGCCTCCCTAAAAGTTGCACATGTAGGACCATGTTCCTTTTGGAAGCTCACAGGCCCAGGTTCTGGTCCTTGGTACGGCCACTAATTAGTCTCTTTTATTTCGGTTTTGCCTTTGGTAGGTCTTTGCAAACCTGTTTGTTTTCTTCAGCCAGCTCAGATTAGACAGAGAGGCCGAAATCTAGTGGGCTTAGAAATATGTTTAGATGAAACATGGTATGAATAAAGAAGAACATAAATAATTTTCATAAAAATTCCATCTGGAAATTTTAAAAAGTTCTCAAGACAATATAATCAATAGCTGTTAAAAGATTCCCAATAACAGGATGCCTGGGTGGCTCAGTTGGTTAAATGTCTCTTGATCTCAGCTCAGGTCTTGATCTCAGGGTCCTGAGTTCAAGCCCCACATTGGGCTCCACACTGGGTATGGAGCCTACTTTTAAAAAGTGGGGGAGGGTGCCTGGGTGGCTCAGTTGGTTCAGTGTCTGTGTTTGGCTCAGGATCCATCCTGCTGCCCCCCTCCAATCCCCATCAGGCTTCCTGCACAGTGGGGAGTCTGCTTCTCCCACTGCCCACCCTCCACCCCCCACTCATGCTCTCTTATGCTCTCTCTCTCAAATAAATAAATAAAATCTTTAAAAAAAAAAAAAAAGATTCCCAGTAACTACAGCTATTGAAGAATCTTTAGATGAATTTGAAGGAACAAGTAAAAGATCCAGTGCAGGAGAAAATAGGCTAGCTAGCTTGAACAAAATGTTCGTTAGAATGGAGACATATATTCCACTATCTCTGAAGGCTTAATATGACTTAAAAATATAATTATAAAAGGAAAGATGAATCAGAAAATATGAATATATTAAGTGAGTACAAGGGTAGAAAATGCTTTGCTAAATTGTTTTTTTTCCCCTCGATTAAACAAGATGAAGGTCATAGACGGATGTAGGGCACCGCCAGGAAAGACCAAGTGAGAAGCAGACTTAATCTCAAAATTAAACAAAAAAGACAGGTAATTAACTGGAGACTCAGCTACAAAACATATCAATTAATGTTCAAGACGATTGCATTAGGCACTTTGTTATTATATTAAAATGATACCTTTCTTGTTAGCATAAGATTGGCAGTAAATGAAAAAGACCTTAAATCTCTCCTATATATTGCATAAATGCTAATCTATGTAGACAATTATTGGAGGATTATAATTATTCATTAGTATTGGTAAAAAGTCGCTGATAGAGTGTTTCCTACATTGTGTTTTTTTGTATAATTTCAGATCGTGGAATTACTTAACTTTTTTTAAACTTAGATTTTAGTTCATTTAACACCATTCCTCTTTCTCTCATTTGGAGTCTTAATCAAAGAGAAGATAATGATCTGCCCAAATGAGTCCCACTCAGCCCTTCAGAAAGAGGCTGAGAATAGTGTTCTGTGTTGGGAGGGATACCTGTTACCTAGCCCAGGTAAGAGCAGGAAGAGGTGTTCCTAAGACACCCGCCAACAGTGAGACAGTCCAAAACCACCGCCAAGAAGGCCCGTGCCTGCTGTTGTCTTTCCCCAGCTCTGTCTCTACTCACAGACGCTCTCTGCTGCAGGCTGACATCCTTCCAGATGATAAACCGCTCACCTTCTCACCCGCGTCTTTTTTTTCCGTACTGAACTTTTTCCAGTTCTCCATCTACTGTGCTCTTTCCTCCCTCTTTGTGTTTGCCATGCCCATTGCTCTTCCTGGAATGTCCTCTGCTCATCCCACCCCTGACTCCTTCCGCCTTGTCCTGTTCTGCTTGCAAGATTCAGCTTAGGTAGATGTATGC